>CAIGRL010027352.1:0-10165 GCA_903798325.1 Fraxinus xanthoxyloides
TTTCATTTATTGAAGTATTATTTCTGCATCTGTAATATTTTGATTCTGTTTTGTTTTGTTTTAATTCCCTATGCAGGTATACTTGGGTCTTCGGTCTCGCATTGGGTTGATAAATCGTTCTGGTGGCTACTGTTGGACACCTCTTCAGTAAGTTCATTCCGACGAGTGCTTTGTTGCTTTGAAGGCAGAATGCAACTCAATGCTAGCTGTTGCAATCACGACTTTGGAGGAATGCTTTCTTCCAATGGTGGACCCAAAAACAGGCATAAACATCATCCCTCAAGTCATGTACAACTGGGGGGGTACTACTGTTATAGAATATCCTCTTGTTTTCTGCAGTTGTACATACCTTGCTTTTTTTCTTCTAGCACTTGTAGCGCCATCCTAGGTTGTTCATAAGTCTGGGTATAGGTTCGCTGGGAGAGCAATCACACTGACCTATTTGATGTTTCTGAAAATCAACTCTTATGACGGACTTTCGTCCGTTTGTCCAATTATTATTTCCTCTTCAGCTGTGAAGCTTGGCTGTATCTCACAAGGACTGCAAGTTCAAGTTCTGCCCTCTGCTTCCCCTTCAGATATTATTTTATGTTCTTCAGAATTTAGTTCATTTCATCCGCTGAACTTTTGTTGGTTTTATATCTTGTTTAACTGATTCCCTTATGTAGGATGACTAAATCTGCACTCTATATGAAGTAAATTTCATCTCTATGTTGGTCTTAATTGCATCTTTCAAACTGAAATACCCCACTGGCCCCACTGAATAGGTTTTCTGCCAGCTAAATATGCTGAGATGGTATAGGACTGCTATATTAATTTCTATAACACAATGTCTTTGTGTTAACATCTCATCTAAATGCTTAAGCAATAAGAGGGATCTCTCGTATTTATTTAAATATTTTTTTCAACACTTTGAATAGCTACATTAAGCGTTTTAATGAAGTCAGAGTCTTGTAGCAATTTGTAAGAAGTGATTTAACTGGCATTAATGATGCATTTGTAAATGAAAGCAATCACTTGGGATTGCCGTGGGATGTCGTGGGGATGACATTGTCATTGAATACTTCTATTCATTCTTGTTTTCTTTGTTTTGACAAATTTACCTTCTGCAAAACCAGCAGCTTTGCTTTAACAACCTCATTTTGTTATGATTTAACCACCTGTTACTATTTTTACCATGACACAGGCAATTGTTGTTCTTACAAATAAATAGTCAGAGCATTGCCTATAATCTATTTCCTGATGTGTTACGTACATGCATTTATACGATTGTAAAGATGTGGGATGTGCTTATTACTTGTATTAGATGCTAGTAAACCATTATGCTTGAACTAAATTAAGCTCAGTTCGAGGACCATATTGTACTCTTTCCTTCCTTCAGATGCTATTTGGACTTTTTTCCTCAACTTTGCATAGAGATATTGAGTTCACTTCCTCTATTTTCCCTCACTATTTATGTTAACAACATTCGATGGTAACTTAAGTCTGGAACTGAAAACAATGACCCTGTGTTTCTTTCAGATCAGAATTAGCACATCTGAACTATAGTGGATTCTATACTGTGGTTTTAGAGAAAGATGACATCGTGTTGTCTGTAGCATCTATCAGGTAAATTACTATGTATAATTTGTTCATATTTCTGCAATATACTATCTTTGAGTGCCTTTTGATTGTGGTATTACCTCCCATCTCAAAGTTTATCTAGGATACTGTTGCGTTCTTACATCTAATATCACATGCCTCCTAGTGCTTCGTCCTTGTGGTTGATGAAAGATACATTCTAATTTTTTTTTTCAGTGCAAGTTTTAAAGCCCATATTGGCCAAACCAAAGTTTATTCTTGATGTGTTTCTTTTTATCCTATAGATTTTGTCCTTGGACGCTTTTCCATTATTAATTGTCCTTTTATCGATCCTTAGTAATTCTCCAGAATTTTTTTATTTGACAGATGTTCTGTTTTCGTTTCATGTAACATGACAATATTTCTTGTAATCTGACATTTGACCTTAATGTAGAATCCACGTGGTTACTGTAGCAGAGCTTCCTTTAGTTGCAACTTGCACCAAGTATCGTCGACAGGGACTGTGTCGGCTCCTTATTAATTCGATAGAGGAGGTAATATACCCATTTTCATTATTGATGGGAGACTTTAAAATTGCTATCTTCATGCGTTTAACATTTTTGCACATGTTCTTTCTAAATGTAGCTGTGAACCTTTTTAACAATGTTTTTCTTGGTCTACTGCTTCTGGTGTGCATGCAAGTAATTTTCAGTTCAATTTTAGCTTTAGATGAAAGTCTTTAAAGGTTGAGAAGCTTGTCGTATCTGCCATGCCCAGTGTAGTAGAGACATGGACGAAGGGTTTTGGCTTGAAACACCTGGAAGACAATGAGAGACAAAATTTAAGCAAAATTAACCTCATGGTGTTTCAAGGATCCGTGTGGCTGAAGAAGCCTTTGAATCAGAACCAAGGATCAAGAAAATGGTGAGGATTCTGTTTTTGAGATTTTGTTCATGATTTAAATATTTATCTCAGTTTAAAAGTAAGAAAAAAGTAACATACTCAAGCATGCTCTTTATCAGTTCCATTGTTTAAAATGATATTCTCTTTCTTGTAGCATTAATAAATAATTTTCGTACATCAGAACCGAATGATGCTTCAGGAGTGAGTGATCCTGGAGAAATGGGAACTTCTGAGGAAGGATTTTCAACCATACAGCCTGGACAAGTTTCTGAGAGTAATTTGTCAGTTCAAGAAGCTAACACTGAGACACGAACTGTACTTCGTGACTTGGAGAATTTGCAATGACACGAAAAACAAGACCCCGACATATCATCTGATGAACAAGAGCTTAGACAATTAAGCCTACACTGAGACAGGATTTGGACCTGTTCACTTGGAGAATATGCAATCACAGGAAAAACAAAACCCCTGAAATTTCATCCGCTGAACTTGGACGATTATCCAATCATGAATTTCCTGTTCAAGAAGCCTATACCGAGACAGGATCTGGATGTGCTCACTCGGAGAATTTGCAATCAGATGAAAAACGAGACACTGACATTTCATCTGGGGTACAAGAGCTTAGACAATTATCTAGTCATGAATTGTCTGTTCAAGAAGCCTATACTAAGACAAGACCTGGACGTGTTCACTTGGAGAATTCGCAATCACACAAAAAACAAGACCCCACATTTCATCTGATGAACAAGAGCTTGGACAATTATCCAATCATGAATTGTTGGTTCAAGAAGCCTATACTGAGGCGGTATACGGATGTGCTTTCTTTGAGAATTTGCAATCAGACGAAGAACAATACCCCGGCATTTCATTCAATGAACAAGAGAGTAGACGACTATGCGATCATGATCTGTTGTCTGTTCAAGAAGCCAGGACTGAGACATAAACCGGAAGTGGTAACCTTATTTCAGTCAAGTGAAAAACAAGAATGTCGCACTTTTCGACTTTCAAGACTAAGAATGTTAAACTAGTGAAGTACTTTTTTTGTTCAGGAGGTAGCCAATTTGAATTAGTTCCTTGTATGTACAGTGTACACCTAGTCAGGCAATTGTTGGTAAATGCGGAGCGGAAAGCCGTGTATTAGACCAGAATGTGAAATCAACTTTTTAACCTGAATTCTGATACACTGATCTTGAGTGGCAGTTCAAAATCAGTTTTTTCTTCATCTAATTGCAAACCAGTTATTCTTCTTTTTACTTGTTTTGTCAGCTTTGATGCATCCCAAAACAAAGAACCCACATGTAGCTGACACCTCCACCCCGTCGCTTCTCTCTTGTTTGTCGTTAATCAACACTGATCACTAGTATGGAGCAACTGTTACATTGTTCAATCATCAATGAATTACAAAAAAATCCAATTTTCGTCAGACAATGTGACACATGAATACCATTTTTTATATTAGTTGAGAGTTACGGCCCGAATGCAGTTTCAAGTGACCTCGCGATTAGGTAGAGAGGATTATAAAATTGCCGGATGTTACGTTGGTTGACTTTGCTTTTGATATAAAAATAAAAAAATGTAGAAATCAATTTTGCTATAGCACCAATTTTAGTTCGAGAGGCTATTTTGTTAGTATTATTTATCACGATGCACTGACTATACTGAAAAATTCATATTTCGCCGAGAAAATACAAATATTTTCTCATTTAAATACTAATCATTTTCATTAATGTAAATACTATATCAATAGATTTAGCAATAGATCCAATACAAAGCTTGCTGATTTTAAATTTCTTAATTATTTGTTGTATTTCTATGTTTTTAAAGTTATTTTATGGCTTCAATAAGCAATTTAAGCATGAACTTGTTCTCTCCAATCTCACTCCTCTCTCTCTGAAACATTATCGAATTGTATATATATTTATGTATTTGAATTGTTCTCCTCGGTGTCATGTAAATTTTTGCTTAACAGATTCAGATAAAGAAGCTTCAATTTCAGAAAGCTCACTTAAAAATCTCAATCCTGCAGGTTTAGGATCTTACCCCTTTATAATTCTTTAAATTACCTAAAAATTCCGTTATCAGTCAGCTGGAAAATGCCACCCAAATTACTTTGTGCTGGTCCTCCTTCATACAGCCGCAGATCAACGTTCTTGATCTTCTATCGCCTCATTGAGCTTTCGAGGTTTATCTTAGGCTTTATCGTGATTTCGTGGCAAAATTTAGATTCTAAATGTAAATACAATAAACCCTTATCAGTTTCTGTGACTTGGGATAGGTATTCTAGTAATAGTGTTGGTGTTAGTGGTAGTGAAGAGGTGTTTTCCGATGGGGGGCAAAAAAGGTACAAACTTGATGGGTTTTGTAGGCATACAAACCGGGTTCAGATCCGCTGGTCGACAAGCGGCATTGCAGAAGACTTGGTTTCCCTCTGATCATAGAGGCCATCAATGGTAGTCACTAAAGTCTTTGCTTATACACTTTTCTTTGCCTATATAGCATTGATACTTAGAAAATTAAAAATATGTGTATTGATTTATGGAAATGTTTGGGCTTTTTGCATTTGTTTGCTTTATTTGATTGGAAATTGGAAGAAGTTTATTTTCCTGTGTTAATGGTATATCCATAATTGGTTTCTGTATTGCTTAGATATTTTCACTGTGTTAATGGGAAAAAATTAATTTCTGCATTAAATGAAGGAAAAGATAAACTATAATCTCTACTGTCATTCTTAGTATACATTTAATTTATTTCAACGGAGGATTTATTATTTTCAATGTCAAGTTCATCAAATTTGAAAACGATGCCAATAATCCAAGAAACCTTAACCACCATTGCTTGCCACGCGTTCCTTGGTTTGCTTCATGCTTGCCACCTGTTCCTTATTTCAATCCCTATTCGGTCATCACAAAGCCCATTACTGGTGAGTTTCCAGGTCTGAATAAGTGTATAAACCCACTGTTTCGTCCTTTTGAGCTGCCCACAGGTTATCACTATCTCTTAAGCATTAGAATCCAAGACGCTCCTAATTTCAGAATTGAAAGAACCTTAATTTTATTACAGTTTTAATGAAAAAGCAAGGTGAGTTTTTCATTTTTTGTTATCAATTTTTGTCATTCTGTTGCTATTTTTCTTGTGCATTTTTTTGCATTGACAGTGGGACATGGGAATTTTGATGTATAGATTTGATTTTGTTTTTGGTTCATTTGTGGGTTTTGATATGGAAATGGGAGATTTTGAGATAAGATTTTCTTCAATTTTTGGAATTTCGCATATTTTGAGGAATGGAATTTTTGTAGCTCAATTGTATGTGCTTGTTTTCTTTTTCTTTTTGTTTAATTTTTCTGATTGAATACTTAATTTTTTGATCTTTGCCTGTGATTTTTACCTTTGTAGATTCAGGCGCATTTACCTTTGTAAAATTTTGATTTACACGCCTAAGATTTAATGTCATGTTTATCTGCTACATAGCAACTATAAATTCAAAGTATGATCGTGATATAAAGTAGATTCTAGCGTTTTCAAGATTTTCAACTTGCAAGTAATGAATGACAAAAAATTACTACATTTTTAAAATCTAGACTTGACAGTTTCCGTGTATGTTCCCTTTGAATTGTGATAGTCAGGGTAAAAAATCTTCAGCCCAATTAATAGCAATTAGAGTGTTTGGCAAAAAAAATTATTAGATTATAAGTTGTAGGTCCTACAAAATTTGTAGATAAAAATAGAGTTTGACCATCTTAGATGCAATTATAAACTCTGCCTAACGTACACTAAGTAGAAAACAGTAAAAAGTTTTGGTGTCTCCAATCATGGAAAAGGATTCTAGATTATGTACCACTCGTAGATTCTGTTTGGTGGCATTTTAAGTGTGAATTTATTTTCTTCAGCGAGTCAGCATTTTATCTATTATGTTCTAATATCTATTGAAAGATTATGGGATGATTGCTTTGATATAAACAGACACCTCCCTTTGCTCCAGTAGTGGAAACTCATCAATAGCGAGTTACGATGATTGCTTTGATGCGAAAGAAGATTCTAAGGGAAAACCTTCTCTGGACTGGATCTCAGAAGACTTAACATCATCAAACAAAAGTAATCATGAAGCAAAGTTAGCTGTTGAAAATCTTCCAACTGGGAAACCTGATTCAGAGGATATCTTGAATATATCTGTCCCTAAAGGAGTTGAATCAAAGAAATCAAAGAGTGACCATCTTAATGATGATGATCTCTTGATTTCACATATTAAAAAAAATAAAACCATTAGATCTTCTGAGAAACAGTCCACCTGCAAATCCAAGCCTCTGAGGAAGCACAAGAAACGAAAAGGCAGTTGCAGCAGTGCAATGAATTTGATGGAAAAGAAGTGGTTTGCTTCTGAATTGAGAACTGTTTTATCTTGGTTAATTCATTCTGGCGTTGTTTCGCTAAGTGAAGTGGTCCATTTAAAGAATCTTAAAAATGATGTTGTGAAAGATGGTTTGATTACCAGGGGTGGAATATTGTGCAACTGTTGTAGTACGGTGCTTTCCATCTCCAAGTTTAAGAGTCATGCTGGTTTTGGGTTGGAACAAAATTGCATCAATCTTTTCTTGGAGTCTGGTAAGTCATTAACCTCATGCCAACTTGAGGCCTGGTCAGCTGAATACAAGGCTAGAATAGCTCAAACTGGTCAAGTTGACGAGACAGATCCAAATGATGATTGTTGTGGGTGCTGTGGTGATGTTGGTCAACTGATATGCTGCAATAGCTGTCCATCTGCATTTCATCAGACATGCTTGTTTGAACAGGTTTATCTTTGCTTTCTTTATTAATTCAGTGGTTTTCATGAACCTTTTCTCATTGCATTAAAACTATAGTATTTTCATAGCATTTTTCTTTTTTCTTTTAATTACTGGAATGAGTGCAATCATCTGTTTCCATGCTCACACTTCAGTTTAAATGTGTCTGAAGCTACAAACAACTTCTTGATAGATGGAGCAATTGCTAATTCTTACTTGTAGTTGCCAAGTTTTATGATATTCAAGTATAGATATGCATCAAGAGGTTTGTGATCAACATGAGCCCAGCTGAAACTCAATATCATTATTCAGTTTAGCCTAGCCAAAAAACCTTTTACTGTTTCCTGCTCGGCACTAGACTACTAGCATCTTTAATTGGGCCATAGACATGTCTGCAATCTTCCCCATATTTTGTTTACTTCTTGATTTAACTCCTTGTCACTAGTATCTAATGCCATTGACCACCTGGGCATAATGAGTTAGCAGGTGAACTAGCAAGTGAAAGAAGCCAGGAATATTTAATTGGATGGGGACATAAATCTAGTTTAGCCTGCTCTTCTCCATGCCGGTTTTGCATAAACACTTCGAGTTAGAGAGTTTGGAAGAGGTCTTCTCCCTACTCAATTTTCCGGAAAGAGGCTCAATCTTTGGACAAGGCGATCGACATTTCTAGTGCAAACTGGAAACTGATGCATTGATTTTTTTTTTAATCTCTTTATCTCATTGAAAAATTGGATGGTTTTTCTTTATATTCAAGCTGAAAACACACAGAAGTTTTGAAATCACGGATTTTCTTGTTTTGTTTTAGTTAAACTATGTTTATGTAACTCCATGAAATATATAGTGTCATTGAATTTTATGTGTATACATGTCCTGCTTTGTGTACTGGCAAATGAGTATCTATATAGATTTAGCATGGGTCATTCATAACTAAGCATTGTTAGTTCATCTTTTCTTTTTGCTTTTTTTTTTTTAATAAATTATCTTTGACCATCTTGGTTGAACACTGTATCAATTGTATAGAAACTAGATAGTTGAGTGAGTTATTGACTCATGATTTTATGTCTGCTCGTGTTTGCAATAGTTATCTGCACTGCCTGTGCTAAAAATTATGTAAGGTTGTGCTTGGAGTGGAATAAAATTTAGTTGAAAGACCTGAATAGAGGAGAATATTTACAGACTGAGACAGGAGGTAGGCAATATTTCTTTCTCTTGTTGCATAAGAGAAAATATAGAAGGGAGTGGACAGCAAGATATAGAGGACCTGTCTGCCCTGCTTGATATGTTTGAGAAAAAAAATGTATTACTTGTATCAAGGAAGCTTCTTGTTAGAAAAATGTGGTGTTTTACAGAATTATTGTCCTCTTTGTTTCTCCTTATTCCTACTAAAACAATAGAAGAATGGGAGTGAACTTGGTCCAAATGCTTCATTTTCAATTTATTTCTACTTTACTCTGTTTTCTGTAATATATTCCTTTAGAAATGCTAAAGATAGATGTTCAAAGGTTATTCTTGTACTTAGGAATAAGTTTACTGATGCATAAATTAAAGATGCTAGAATAGGTTCCTAATATGTAGTCGTAGAATATGACACCTCAGGCTGTGGTTGGACCAGCCAACCTTTTGCGAGTAGCTTAAACCATTGAAGCCTGCTGTGCAGCTCAGCAATTGCAGCATTTTAGTATACAAGTTGACCTTCTAATAATTAACGCCATATGAGTTAATAATCGGTAATAGTTGTAGCCAATTTTGTACGGTTCTTAAAAATACTACTCGCATTTGACTTCAATCGGTTTTAAGGTAGATTGCGTTGTCCGTATTTTTTTATTCTTAAGTCGAGGAAATTTAGTTTATTCTGCCCTGCCTCCCACAAAAGACTCGAAACCTCCCAGCTATACACTACCTGAGACGTCAATCCTGCTCTGACTGCCATTGCCCACCTTAAAACCAGCATATCATTTCAATCTTGTCTTCAATAGAAAAACCCACCATTGCCCACCATTGTTGGTTCATCACCACCACTTCCAAGAAAAACCCATCATTTCACCTAAGGAAATGTGAGGGAAAAATAAAATTACTAAGACATCCAAGTAAAAAACCTCAACACCACATATGCTACTAATTATGAACCTATAAGCCACCCTCTAGAACAGCCATGGTTGCTACACTGATGTCTTGCTCAAGTGTAATTCAAAATTATGTCAACAAGAAAATTGTGTCTCGCTAACATGTCTTCAAAGACATTGCAAGCAACAACTCAACAAAAGTCTATAGTCTTGGGCAATAAATAGGCTCATGAGCTGGGGTGGACTTCTTGTTGGTTCATTTGACGTTGGGATGGCAATGGAATGGGACTGAGAAGGCCATTAACATCCTGCCTTGTAGGGGATTTTCAGGAGCGGGGATTAAAATCTCCATTTGATGCCCCGTTTGATTATTTAATTTTTAATATTATTTTTATTTTTTAAATGCTATTTAAATTGAGAAATATAAATATTAAATAAAATAAAAAAGATTGGGATGGATTTGGGGAATTTGAGGCAAGGAATTTTTGCATTCCTAATTTGAAGCTCATTAAAAAACAGCTGAAGAGTGAAACAAGTAAAGCCGTTCAAGCTTGCTAGTTAAAAGTTCGACGTAGACTCAAACATAAAGATTCATTTGGTGAACCTCTTAGGACCAAGATTATACATGAAACTAAACCAGGTGCACTCTTTTGTATGACTACAAAAGGGATGTGCATAAATTCTTTGAAAAGGGGACTAAACTTATAATGTAACGGTATTGAAAGATTGAATTTCTTTCTTCAATCAATTCGTAGACAAGTTCGGTTTTTTTTCTTGTTTCTATATTTATAATCTAGTTTTTATTACTATGTAAAGGGAAAATTCTGGTAAGTCTTTATAGGACCAATTATGGTAGGT
>CAIGRL010027373.1:0-13089 GCA_903798325.1 Fraxinus xanthoxyloides
ACTAGTTGAGTGGTTTCTTTCCCCTTTCATTTTCCTTCACATCGCAGCCTACTTTGTCATTATAATTTTTTTTCCTTTTCATTTACGATTTTGGACAAGGCTTCTCTTTTGGTTGCTACCACAGCTTTTTATTCTTCAATGTATTCCATAATTGCCATAACGGTAACATTTTTTTTTTCTTGTTCAGCTTTTAGATATCTTTTCAGAGTTTTGCATTTTGAACGCCTATTGCTGGTTCCAGCCGAATCATTATTCAGTAGATTCTAACTTGACAAGCGATCGATGTGATGTATTAGCATCAGACTAAAGGTTGACAATTAGAGAGGTTACCTGGTTGTCTTCAATTCTATCCTTCTCATTTGAGTTTGAATCATTGTCCTCATCTTCACTCCAGGTTATGTTCATAGCCTTCTTGCTCCAGAACTTCTTTAAGGTGTTTGCGCACTTAGCCTCTATGTGCTCGAATCCTTTGCATTCATGACATTACATGCGATTTTTCTTTTCCACATATGCGATAGGATTTCGCTTAGGGTTATTGAAGAACTTTTGGGGCAGCTTAGGGGCTGTTCTCTTCGTGTTTGAATTTTTAGTTATCAGTTTTGAATTCATTTTGGATTTTTGTTTGGCCTATCCATTTTGAAATTATTGAAAATGTGTTTTTTTGTCATTTTGAATTTTTTTTCGAAAATAAAAAAAATGAAAACATGTTCTCTCTCTCTCTCTCTCTCTCTCTCTCTCTCTTCATTTCATCACAGTCGTCTCTCTCCGACGCTCCCTACAATCGTTAGCGCAACTAGCGCTCCCGACGACCTGTGCTTTCGGCGATCTCCCTACGAGCGGCTGTTATTCTCTATGCTTCTTCGTCTTTTTTTTTATTTAGTGGTTGGTTTGGGTGCGGTGGTGGTGTGTGGTGGTTGGGTACGTAGTGTGCGGTGGCAGTGTGCGATTTGCAGGTTGTGGCAGTGGCGATCTGCAGGTTGTGGCTATGNTTTTGGCCTATCCATTTTGAAATTATTTAAAATGTGTTTTTTTGTCATTTTGAATTTTTTTTCGAAAATAAAAAAAATGAAAACATGTTCTCTCTCTCTCTCTCTCTCTCTCTCTCTCTCTTCATTTCATCACAGTCGTCTCTCTCCGACGCTCCCTACAATCGTTAGCGCAACTAGCGCTCCCGACGACCTGTGCTTTCGGCGATCTCCCTACGAGCGGCTGTTATTCTCTATGCTTCTTCGTCTTTTTTTTTATTTAGTGGTTGGTTTGGGTGCGGTGGTGGTGTGTGGTGGTTGGGTACGTAGTGTGCGGTGGCAGTGTGCGATTTGCAGGTTGTGGCAGTGGCGATCTGCAGGTTGTGGCTATGGCGGTGGTGGTTCTGCGACGACTTAGGCAGTTTTTGTGGTGGTGGATCTGCCGATTGAGTGGTGGCGGATCTGGGGGTTGTGTGGTGGTGTGGTGTAGGCGGCAACCGTGATGGTTGGGGTGATGTAGGGTGACAGCAGCGGCGACGATTTTTGTGGTGTAGGTGGTGATGGTGGTTGTTGTAACGACAACGGTAGTAACAGTGTGGTCCATACGGCGTTGACGGTGGTTGGGGTGACGTTAAACTGAACACACCCAAAATGTGTTTTGAAAATTTTGGCTTGGTTTTAACTGAAAACATCAAAAACTACATTTTTGTCCTTTTCGATTTTCTTTGTAAATTTTAAATTCGTTTTCGGAAATTCGTTTTTGAAAATAGGTAAGTAAACACGTTTTTACTATTTTGAAAAACCGAAAACAGAAAACGGGCTGAAAACGGCAAAGAGAACATCCCATTAGTTTTCAAGCTTCTTCCTTTCTGATTGTTTTTCAAAAATTTCTTAAATTGCTTAGTGAGTATGGTCATCTGGTCATCATTCTCACTTTCATCATCTTCTTCCTCTATCTCAACCTCATTGGCTTTAAAGGTTATTCCCAATCCTTTTTCCTCATTCCTTTTGTGAAGATGTAGCTCATAGGTCATCAATAATCCTACCAATTCTTTGACTTTCATGCTTTCTATGTCCTTACCTTGGAGTAGAACCTATCACGCAATGATATGAATATCTTTTTCACAATTTTGCTTTCTGGGTATTTCTTTACCAAGGTGTAGGCCAAGTTGGTGATGTCACTTAGTTTTGCATAGAAATATTTGAAGTGCTCATCATCTCTCATGGTCAGTTGATCAAATTCAAGTGTCAACATTTGGAGTTTAGAAGACTTCATAATCAAGGTTCCTTCATAAGCAACTTGCAATATGTTCGACACCTCTTTAGCCATCTTGCATGCTGAAATCAAACAAAATTGACTAGCATCAATGAATGAGAAAATAACATTTAGAGCTTTAGAATTCCACTAGCACTTTATAATCAGTAGTCAACCACTCATCTGCTTGTTTCTCTCTTTCTACATCATTTTCAATTACGGTGAGAGTTCTATAGCCATAAACGATTGAGTGACACGCTTTCTCATCTAAGATTGGACATAGAATTGCATTCTTATTTTTCAATACGAATAATTAGTCCCGTCTAAAATAGGAGGTCTAAATAGTGCTCCGTCAATTATTAGGTTTTATGCAGATCTCACTTTTTAAAAGTGAACCCTCTCTGATATCAATTATTAGTACCAAAACCTTGTTAATTAAACAATTATCTCTATTATTCGTTTTAGCTAGAATATGCCAATCGGTCAGAATTTCCTACATACAGCTTTAAGCACAATTCTAATTGGTACAACTTAACAAATTTGTATTCTACAAGATATAATCTATTGCAAAATTAAATAAAGATGAACACTAGATATAAAATGATAAATCGCTAAGGGAAACATCCATGGAGCCCTTACCACGGGTAAAATAATCAATCATCAAAGATTCAAAAATACAATAGTTTCGGTTTAGTAATTTCGCAAAATTAACTAAAATAATTAAAAGTAAATGAAGAACAACTCTCTCGTTTTCTTATTCCTTTTGATTTGTTGGAAAAGTGGAGTCAAACTCTCTGGTCTTGACTTTATCGTCACTTCACTATTGTATTCAGCTGCAATCATCACTTGGATTAAGATTCGTCAATCTTAACTCAATCCAAGTAGCCTGATCTTTGAGTAGGATTATATTATTCACGCACACGTGTTTTCTTCAATTACGGTTGAAGAACACGATTTTTACTTTGAGATACTTCACTGAACATCAGCCAATTAGAACTTACTAGAGAAGGCCAGACGACTTCAAAACTTGCTGCTGTAGATTCGCTGGACATAAACAATTTTTTCTCAAAGCCTCCACGCGCCCTTTAATGATTTTCTTTACTTAAGTAAAGATCCTTTAAGGCATAAACGTGACTTACCTAAATTATGAAAATTTTGCACGATAAGAATAATATAAAATATGTTTGATATGATCAATAATTAAATTGAGAAAAGTTTTAATTTGTTTAAACAATCTTTCATTCTTTCAATTATTTGACCAATAAAACCAGTCCATTAAAGTAAATATATATTTCTGTATATCTATAAAATATGTTTGATATGGTCAATAACCAAATTAAGGAGAATTTTGATTTGTTAAAATTATCTTTCCTTCTTTTAAATATTTGATCAATCAAACTTTTCCAAAATGGTAAGTATATGTTCTTGTATATGCTACTATAAAGTAGGTAAATATTGCACATCATTTAGAGTTTGGAAACTCTAAAAAATCGTAGCCAAAAATCTGTTAACCTACAACACCTAGTTAGTCCTGACTGGATGGCTTACCTTTTTTGGACATAATAGTTGAACACATTTTTGGCACATGTTTTGACATTAAAAAATAATTCTAATTTACAAGTCAATAATTAAATAATAAGTAAAAATATAAAATATATTTTACTCAAAAAAATTTAGATTCAAAGCTTTCCATCACAATCTATGAAAATTGTGTCAATCGTGAACCTCTGAAGAAAAAGTGAATCTAGTATGCACCTGAAGAGCTTGTTAAGAATTAAATAAATGCATTGATCTCTTTCTAACAGCTTGGCCTTTTACGTGATGTAATTGTTGACGCATAAAAATGAACCCAATTAAATGGTCCAAAGTATGAAGCCCAACTAAAAGAGCCCAATTGACATGTTTAAGGAATGGGTCTAAAAGACTTGAAGCGGAGCAATATAGAGAAGACCCAGCACAACCCGGGCCTACTAGGCGCTCAAGCGCCGGCGGATTTTAATGCATCAATGCAATGAGTTTCCTCAAGGCGATGATACCTCTCTCACCCAAAGTCGTGAGACGCCCAAAACTAGGGCGAGCAGCCATTTATAAATAACGGTTATTGAAGCGGTTAATTGAGCAATCTTATCGTGTCCCATGATCTAGAATCTCGAGTACAAGCGGTTAAATAGTGGAAATAGTGACAACGGTTAAAGATGAAGTTACAAGACAACTAAACCATGATGAAGAATGTGAGTGGTTACAGAACGACAAGCGGTTTTCAGACAGTTTCTCGATAACGGCCATCGGAGAAGTATAAAAGAGAAGAGAAAGCATAGAAGAAAAGACTCCGATTCAAAAACTCTCAAATAGAGAATATTGTAACTTTAATTTTCATTTACTCTCAGCGCATTTAAACTTCAAGTGTTCTGTTTGCTTGCGCCCCTTGGAGGCATTTAGTTTCTCATCACTTGTAAATTTTCATCAATAAAACACCATTTTTTGGGACTTTGTCTCAAGATATTTGTCCCTTACACAATCGTCCGAGTTATCTTTAATTGTTAGTGAGACTCGATTTTCCGCGCGAAACAGTAATATAACACAGGGTTCAAATGCCAAGTCAAAATGTAGCGATTCTCCAAAAGAGAAAAATGGGCAATTTTATTTTTTCCAAAGGAAAAAAAAAAACGCGATAGACCTGAAATATGAATGAAAAAAAAAAAATGATAATCAAATATGAACATTTAGATCAGCACGGGATATAAATGAAATTAATTTACAGATCAGAAATGACAGAAGGAAAGAACTTATGAGCAATACCAACCTTATCTGCCTCCATGGCTCTGTCATATTACAATCCTCACCTGTTTCTTAGATCTCCAAAATGCAAATCATAAATACAAAGTTAAATACTATTAATGCAGCCCTTTATGCAAAGGAACAGCTTCATCTAACTTGTAGAGACATTTGAACTCAGCTCTTAAAAAACTTTCTTTTCGTAGGAGCAACTAGGGAACACAAATAAAGGAGATGCAAAGAAAAAGCAAGAAAAGATAAAATTTTCATTTGTCATACTGTCCAGTTCGGCATGATGTTTTGGTCACAGCTATAAGTGAAAAAAATCTGCGTACTACAAAGAATAAATGTCAGTTTCTGAATGAACAATTTAGCAGCGGGCCGTGGGATTCTGCATGATTTAGTCGCTTCTTCCGATATCTCCATGCAACTTGTATTATTCTTGCTGCAAGGCCTCGCCAGTAAGGTGATTCATACCTGAGGAAATTTACAACGGATTTGTAACGTAAGGCAAAGGACGTTTTAAAATAGATAATATTTTTATTGGATAAAGTTGGAAATAAGTTACTCAAATCTAAGGGTAACAAGTAAATTTGTTCACATAAAAGTTAAAAAAAAAAAAAGATAACATGTCCGTACAGGTTTGGAAATAGCTTACTTTTAAGCAAGGCAAAACATGCTCTATACTTATCCTGTAAATTCAGCGACCGCCAACATTTCAATTCAAAGACAGCATAACTGTAGTGTGTTAGTCAGGCTATGCATAATGTCATAAATTTTTATATTAGTTAAAAGGTTGTAACGATATTCAATAGGCTATATTGTAATTCTGCAAGACACTACGTTGATTACAAAGAGATTACAGAAATAAAACAGCGGAATGGGAACCACACGAGTTAAATAGTCAATTCCAAGATTCGCAAAGGACAGATATTACCTTATGGCTCCCCGAACACGTGGACTTCTCAAGAATCTTGCAAAAAGACTGGTGACTTCTTCAAGATCTGCAGCTCGTAGTACAAAAGCTTCTACATTTGTTAAGCATCTTACCAGCCTATTGCTCAATAACCTGTGTCCAGGGATCCTGATTTTTCTGCCATCTAAATGAGAAAGACAAAGGGAATGTTTAGCTTTGATTTTCTAAAGGATATTGAATATCAATAATTAATTCAATTCAATAGGGAATCATTTTATGATAGTATCTAACAATTATCACTTCTACGAGGTTCCTATGATAATTTGACTACTATTTTAAGGGATCCAAACCAAATTTTCCATGCTTAAAAGTGATTAAACAAGATTTTGTGCTCAAATGTTTAATTCTTCACACAGCTTTGTTGGGCATCTGTTAATAGTAGTCTTATTCAGTAGTAAAGGTTGAGCTGGTATCATATTTCCACTTGCCACATTACAAGTTGCTTACAGGAACCAATACGTGCTTGCCACCTTTAAATGCAAAGAAATGTTTCTCCCCCTCTAATATCTCTCCAAACTGTCATTCATTTGAATTCAATAATTCTTCCCGTCAATCAAAGTGCATTTGATTTAAAGACAAAAAATAAGGGGGAAAAAAAAGGAAAAGTAGGAGATTGGTTGTAAGAAAATAACAATGAGATTTTGTTGTAAATAGGTCCCGAATATAATGTTCTTAACATGAACGAAACCTAAGCTTCACCAGCTCAAAAATAAAGCAAACAAGGGAAGTTACTAAAAGAGGGCACTGGTCGAACGTGTACCTTTATTTACAGAAGAATGCTCAAGGCACCATGTGAGGAGTTCTTCTCCACAAACATCCCCTTCAGATAAGGGAACCACGATCAGATCTTCCCCAATGCTCTCCATCTTTCCTCGGATTATAAAAACCATCTTATCAATAAGACCACCTTGATATAGGATTTTACTTCCTTTGATATATGTTTTTTGTCTTAGCCTCTCACACATGGCATCTATTATAGGTTCATCCAGCACTTGAAAAATTCGGACCTGTAAATGACAACATACCAGAAAACTCATCAGGAAATGTAGAAGCAGAACTAATATAAAGGTTGTGTTAGAAAAAGCGCCCTGACCACAAAGCTCAGAATCCCAATCACCTTACGCGTGCCCAGGAACATAATCTCATCCAAAAAGAGTGAAAATTTAACAAAAACCAAAAATAGCAAAAGAAAAACAGAAACACTAAGAAGCTTCTTGAAGCTTTCTTTCTCTTTCTTCGTCCTAGACAAGTTCCATGGTCTTTCTTTGCTTTCGTGTGATCTTTGAGATGCAGCATTATGCTGCAGCCATAATAAACTTCATCATGTGTTAAGCTGAAACTTACTTTCTCAAGAAATTTAAAAAGATGACGCCGTATTTCTCTTTGTAGGTCTTCTGGTAAATTCTCTAATAGCATTTCTTCGTTTACCCCCCTGGTGGCAGCCCAATTAAAACGTTCTGCCTGTCGCACTTGCCTGCATGGAAAAAGGTACCAAAACCGTTGACTGAAATTAGACAGAAATGCATAAGACGACCAGATCACCACTACCAAAACAATTTTTTTTTGAAATGCACCACTACCAAAACAATCAAATTGAGATTTCCAGATTATTTGTTTCTATCAGACACTGATATAAAATAAATTATGAAACAGCAGTAGCAAGTGATTGATGCAAACCTCAAGAACTATATTCATAGAACTTAAATAGATGGAGTTAATCACAGAAGTGGTGCACCTCTCGGATATTAATTTAGCCAGGTTATCTTATCTAACAGTATTCAACCCAAGACATAAACAATTAGACTAAAGAGATCAATATTTTTGAAGGCGATCCATTTAACCTTTCCCAGGGAGAGGCTAGTATGGGTTTTCCATAATCTGATATAATTTGTTTAGGAGTGAAGAAAATAGTAAATATTATAGGAATCTTGGCTGAGTTAATATCAGTAGAAAAAGGAATGTAAGCACGAATTTGAGGCCTGCCCGGTCAGCAGAGCGGAAAATAAGCCTTGTAAGTCTTACTAGTTGGTAGGACTCAAATCTGAAGTGCTTAGCTCGTGGACCAAGTAACAACCTGCTCTTAGGGTCAGAGTGCATTAACGCTGTTAGGGATCACGAGTCTAGTAATGGTTCACTCTAACTGGGGCTGTAAAATTCAACACATCATGCTGAACCCACAAAGATAGGAAAGCAGATGGGAAGCTAGTGAGAGAAGTACACAACAACTCAGCAGTAACAATTTAATGATGCAGAAGCAAAGTATAAGAAAAGCAATTAAATTTTTAATTACTAAGTCTCAGTTATGTGAGTTACAGTAAAGTTAGCCTAATTCATTAAAGTCATGCTTGAAAATTCAATCTACCCTCAGAACTAACACTACAAGACCTTTTCTGTGAACTCAAGGGAAATCTACAAATGAATGGGTTATCAGTTTCTTTTTCTTCCTCATAGCATGCCACATACGAATCTCTAAAGTCATTTCATCCAAACACAGGCACAAAGGGGAATTCTGGATTGATTCTGTCTACTCAATTGGTTTAAGTTGAGATCATTCCAGTTTGAGCTTTTAACTGATTAAACCTAATTGCGAAATGAATTAAGATCAAATTCATTGCAATGTGCACATGCTTATCAATAGACATTGGGTTGCTCCCATTTGACTCTTGGTCATATATTGATTTTGTTCTATTGAAACCATAAATTGTTCCAGTTTGAGCTTTTAACTGATTAAACCTAATTGCGAAATGAATTAAGATCAAATTCATTGCGATGTGCACATGCTTATCCATAGACATTGGGTTGCTCCCATTTGACTCTTGGTCATATATCGATTTTGTTCTATCGAAACCATAAATTTTTTTCAAGTGTTTGACCTCTTATTTTTATTTAAGAAGAGAAACAAACAAACAAACAATCAATTTAAAAGAGTGTTAGGCCTCTCCTCTTTTTCTTCTCTCCTCGTCTTTCTTTGTTCTCTGTCACAAACACAGCCAAAGAGTGGAAAAATTAACAACCAGGTTGCAGAAACTACAGGCTATAATATTACACTAACTTTGACATGAGCAGAATGAGGTATATGTTTAATGGAAAAGAGAGCCACGGAAAAAAGTTATATCTTAAATTAAAAGGAGATGGAAATAAGAACCAAAGCTACAGGAAAATATAGATGGCACCTTCTTAGTTCTTCAGGCAAGCGACGATGTTTCATCCACTGCTCAACATCACGGCGTCTTAGGGACATTTCTAACCTCCTGAGGCAGAAAAGAACATATATTTTTGTCAGTCAAAAATACCTCAACTAGCATAAATAAGAGTTAGTGTTGGAAGAATTCAACTGTCACATTGATTGCATAATGATGAGTCATAAATTAGACAACTAGAATCCAGTACCCATGATTAAAAAAAAAGTAACATGTATCTTTGTGAAAGCTAAAATTTCTACCTGCGGCCAAGAGCCTGGAGAAAATTATGCATGTTTCCAATAAGCAGAGCAAATAAAAGGAGCCCCACTCCAATGATACCCATTGTGAATAGAACTTCCCACACAAAATAGCTTGGAACTTGATTCCCAGCCAGGGTACTAATTTGCTTTGTTAACCACCAAAAGAAAAATGTTGTCATTTTCAAGGAAACAAGTATAACCAAGTATAACCAACTTATAGTGTATGTTGTTGGACTTATGAAATGCTCAGCAAACCACTACATCAAGGCACCAATAAGTAGTCAAATGCTCAAGCAGGAAAACCAATCAAACAACATAACCTCATATTTTATTAAACTACTTCGAACTATTCATGTTTGGCAGTTCCACGTCATAATGAAAGTGTCAATATCTTGATCCAAGTAGGACTGCATGTACCAGTACTATAGACCCTTTAGTATCCTTTCTGCATCATTAAATTATTGGTTCTTTCGTTCAGTTGATTTGCATTGGTTTATTTCAAATGTTTTCCACATATTTGCACAGCTTTAAGGAACCTAGAATTGGTAGATCCATTAAATACATTTTAAGTTATGGATATGCTACATGTCGGATACCACATAGGTTAGTATAAGAGTTTTAACATATAGTTTCATATTCAAGATTTTTCCATTTATATTATTTTGATAAATCAAACCAAATTGAATTTTAACTAGATCTGATATACCTAAATCACATCCAATTCAGCTAAAAATCCGTAAATTGGGACTTGATCAGATCTAGGGAATTTCTTATTTGCCTCTACTCAAATCAAGATTACTAAAGGGTCAGACTCACATTTATCTCTGCTAAAATATAATAATATGCCTGTACTACAGCTGAGTCCCTTGGAAGCTTTGGAGGAAGAATGTGGAAGATTCAATAATCCATGCATAATTACTTGTAAAAACATACATATTTGTCTATTATCTTTGTTATTTATAATCTTAAGGTGGATAACCATAACAAGAAATTTTTATAGAATTTAGATTGAGGATTGTAGTGTTTTTCTTCTTTTTTTCTTTCCTTTTTTTTTCGAGATAATGCACATAAGACAAGGAAATGATTTTTCGGAATTGTCATCCAAATGGGATAGATGTAAAGAGAATATGGTCGCCCTTGAAAATTTATCGAAATTATTCATGAATAAATTACTCTTTTGCACACATGATGAGAGTTACTTTTGTCCAAGAGTTAGTAAGTATTTTCTTTCCAATGTACTAAAAAGAAATCTTAATGAATGTAAAAATAATATTTTTTTTTTCAAGAAGATGAATTGTTAAAATAAAAGCTTAAATTCTTACCTATTTCATGGTTATGAAGGAGAAAGAGTTGATTATGATTTCCCAAAAATTGAAATGGTAAAAGTTTGTCATGTACTGAAATTTAGGTTGAGCTTTTGTCTGAAAATTGCATTATATGATCGGTTGATTTTTTGAAAAACTGAGTCCAAGCCTGATGTTACTTGAAGTCATAGAATGTAGACAGAAACAAGCACATTTTTCACCAGAATTTCTTCTAAAATATATATATATATTTTTAAAAGGACTCGTACAACTTTTATCTAAGAACTTACTGAAATGGTGAACCTTTCTTTCTTAAAAAGTAAAGGCGTGCAGGTCACAGGACAGTCCCATATGTGAAACCAATTTCTTACAATCTTAAACTAAAATCTGCAAGAACCCTATGATAAGAGCCACTAAAAAATATCTCTCAATGCAAATCAAAGAATATGTTGACAAGTGTTAGCAAGTTAAATAAAGATATGTCGACCACAGCTTGCTTTCTAATGAGGCATGTTTTCTAGTTTGAACTTGACCAATAAACTCGTATAATGAATGTAACCAAGTTCTTTGAAGAACTGAATTCAGCTTTGCCAAACTACGTTGATTTTCACTGCAAACATTATACATGTTTACTCCCCACTTAAATAACCCGAGTCCAGAAATTTTATTTATAATTTGTAAGATTTTTCAGTGTGACTCCTGAAGATATGAATGGAAATGCATAAAAAGAACAAACTATTGTTGTTTCTTTTCAAACTTTAGAGCAAACATCTGCAAAATAGATACCAGATTTTTGTAGAAGGATACATTGAAGAAATTATTCCATTCGAACAAAATTGAAGACAAGGTCGGACAGAGATACCTGGAACCCCCAAAACAACGAGTACACATATCTTGTCACTACACTTTGCATGGTGGTCAGGTTGACAGCCTGTACATAAATGCCATAGGGGAAACCAGTTTCCCCAAAACAGGCAGTTGCATTTACATTGCCTGTCCATTGTTCCCATGTTGGATCATTTTCAAACTTCTCATAACTGTTTCCATGCCCACAGTCAATGAATTCCATACACCTTTTAATGTTGGAGTCACGACAAGCATCTCGAAAACATTGATTAACTCTCTGTACAAAAGTAAACTGAAAAAGTTATCAGATGAAAAGAAAGAGTCAACATTCTATTATATTAAAAACCAATATTTCACTCAACCAGCCATAACAACAAAATTTCAAGTAATAATTCAATTAAAAGGGCACATTTGAACCTTCACTTACAGTAAAGGATTATTAAAACAAAAGTTTAGTGTATAAACCATTCATGCCTTCTCAGGAATTCTGGAATAACAAAAACACTTGCCAAAAGAAAAAAAGGTAGAAAAGGAGGAAAGAGCACAATGTTAGTATATATGTAATTAATCTGTAAATTTGTAATTAGTACACATTTTCCCTTCTTAGTTAACATGATTAGTGTAATTGGAGTGATGGTAGGTGAAAGCGTTGCAATGGCTGATTTTCAGCCTTGTAATTAGACCTTCTCACAGTATAAATTGAAGGAACTCTCACTTGGAGAGGCATTCAAACCAAAATCAACTGTGTTGACATGGTATCAGAGCCTCAAATTTAAAAGAGGATTATTATGGGCATTTTAATTTTCTGACACTCACTGACGGATCACACTGTGGTAGCTGTCAAATTCTGAGGAGTCTCTGTGAACAGTTGGGGTGAAATAATTTCCCATCTCTCCATGTCGACTTCGGTTTTGTGCATCAAAGAAGACTCCGGCTCTTCGTGTTGTTGTCGCCTCTCTCTGTGTCGTCGACTTCGACGTGGTTGCCGGCGCTTGTCGTTGTCGGTTGAGGAGTAGGGAGTGCTTCAGGGCCTTACGTGGTTGATCGCAGATTGTAGGGTTTGGGCTTTTAGGTCCTTTTGAAATTGATTTCTAATTGGGCCCGTGAAATTGATTTGTGAAGTTGGGCTTGTCGGTTTTGGAATTGATTTTTAATTGGGCACGTGAAATTGATTTCTAATTGGGCCAAACGGGCCGAGGGTTTGGGCTTATTATTGGAGTTGCTGAATAGTACTACAATTGGGCTGGTATTTTATTTTATTTTATTTTAACAATGTCTTTTGGAAATTCATGTTTTTTTGGCGTGAAATTCACATGTAAAAATTATTCTACCTGAGAATTTCAATTTCCTATATTCGTTACTGGAAAGGAATTGTGGGGTTATATTGATGGATGTGATCCTGCTCCTACGTATCCTAAAGAACTGGCAATCTAGAAGATCAAAGATGCTCGGGTTATGACTTGGATTTTAGGGTCTATTGTGACAAAATTACACCCAAGCTCCGATAAAAGACCTCGTAGCCAAAC
>CAIGRL010027390.1:0-18649 GCA_903798325.1 Fraxinus xanthoxyloides
AAACGAGAAGTCAACCATAGGTCAGCACGTTACTATCCAGTCCTTTTCATATAGGCACACAGACACTTGTGTTTCTCAGCTGGATGGAGTTCAATAGTTGTTTACTGGGTCTTGTGGCAGCCCCAAACTTGAATTTCGCCATAATTCCTAGGACCTTTTATGGGGCTGGAGAAAAAATTATTTAGGTTTAAGGAGTTTTGTAGTAGGGAGGTAATCGAAAAAGTTTTGGAGCATTAATGGAGAACGGCCACATCAGCTTGTCCTTATCAATGAATTAAAATCCAAATCGCCGCTCATTTGGGTGAAATGGAAAATTGGACTAAGACAACATTTACTAGCTCTAATCATCACCTCTATATCATATTCAGTTTCTTCTGGGTAAAGAAATATTTGAGACTCTTACTATCAGTATAGATTGTACACTTGTTTCCATATAGATAGTTCTGTCATAACTATAATGTATGAACCAATGTTGCAAGTTCAAGGTCATGTGTCGGGTACATCTTCTCGTGTTTTTTAATTGCCTTGAAGCATAGACAACCACCTTTCCCTATTGCATTAATACACGCACAAGTCGTGCTTAGATGCATTATTGTACAACAACCTTTACCTTATCCAGGATGTTCCACTTTCTTTTATCAGCCACAAACTTATTATGCTGGCTACCTTGACCATGATAATCAGCATATGTCTTTATTCTATACTTTTTAGTACTAGCCCTTTATTACTAGATAGCATGAACCATTCTAACATATCTCTATTGGTAGTAAAATAGTGTGTGTGTGTGAGAGAGAGACATGATGATCATACTAAGGTTATGATGAAGCTTTTGTTGAGATGTCTTTATTTTCCTAGCTTCATTATCCACCAAATGAGGAGCATACCTGGTTAGCTGGTCAAACTTCCTTTCATAATCAGTCAGGGTCATGTTTCCTTACTTTAGTTGTAAGAGTTTTGTTTCCTTGAAGTCCCTTAATGCTTATAGGAAGAACTTTTCAATCATATCTTCTTTGAACTTATTCCAAGTCAAAGCCAATTGCTAAGCTTCGATCCTAGTTCAGCACTTTGACTCTCACCAATGGTTTGCTGCTCCCGTGAACATAAACTTTGTGCACTGCACTTTTTGTGTAGCATTGACAGCTATAAGCTAAAAAAACTCGCCCCAACTTTCACAACTATTCCTCGGCAGCTAACGGATCAACCTCATCATCGAAATAAGGTTTATACCTTTTGAAAGCTTCCACCATCGAAACTTGAGACAGGATAACTACATGGTTCGCTTGTTGAACTTATCTTCCAACCTCTTTCACCACTTGCAACAAATCTATTATCAAATCATTCTGGTTTGGCTGTACATTTTCCTTTAGATAAGAAAATAAGTTTCCATCACATATGCACGCCACCAATTCAAGAACGGATTTTTAAAAGAAAAATGTACACTTCATTTAAAATCTAAAAACCCAAACTTAACTTAAAAAAAATATTACATCACTCAAACTTAATTGAAGCTATAAAGAAAGACATAATGATTGATATTATCCTTGTTTTTTATTTTATTGGCCTATTTGTAAGCCTTCTTATCCTCTAGATCCCCACTTGTTGATTTACCTCATCAATCCTGAATGGTTGAGTTATCTCATCCTCTATTATCACTCCTGAATCTAAACTTAAACATGAGAGTACTTCCCCAAGGTAAATTTCCCAATAATCTAGATACCCTATTTCATTTGGATTCCCCGAGGAAATTACAAATCACCTATTCTTTTAACAAGAGAATGACAATACGCTCTTAGAGCGGTAATAATATATCCAAAAGATGATGAATGGCCTATCAATTGCTAATATGATAGCCTACATTCTTAGCTACAACCCAACGCTCATAAACACTTTACACATGATCCTCTAAATCTAGGGAATCATCAACTTCAAAATCCAAATATGCCCTAATCGCCATTTCTAGGGCGCTGACTGGATTTGTTCTTCTTCTTCTAGCCGATTGGTTTCATCTAGCCATTTTTCGCCCATAGTCATTACTGCCCAATACATATATTTTATTAGTTTTTCACAATTAACAATAAAATTTGCGAAAACATAACTTTGAAATTCCATGAAATTGTTTAATAAAATTTACATACCTAGTTTGAAGGTGTGGATGATTGAAGGATGCACAGTAGCAAGGAGTAAATAAATCCATAGCCAATCCCATTTTGGTTAAGCTTTTAAGACTTTCTTAAGCACATAAGATATTTTGTGTCGAACAAATTTATTTAAAGTTTTTAAGCATGTAACATGCTAATACTACCATATTGACATAGTACATGTGCTCATATAAATTACATCTACACATGTAAGTACACAGACAAGACATAAATAATTTTTTTTATGCATCAATAATATCTACATAATCAATTTTAAAACCTTGAAATCTAATACCATGTTGTAACATCCCAAATATTAAGTATGGTTCGCTAACATGCATTATAAGGATTTTAAGTTTTTTTTTAAATGGAGCGAGATACTTGTGCATAGTTGGGAATATGTGCAATAGTATAATTGGTCTGATTGAAATGGAGTGATCTATGGTGTTGGATTAAATGAGATAAGGAGTTAAGTGATTTTTATAATATCATTTATTAAATCATTTATACCAAGATTTTGTGGCCGTAAATAAAAATTCTGGATTGCAAATTTTGAAAATTTTATTCTAAATAGTTGTGTGGCGTAATTTTCACATTTTTTAACATTCAATAATGGGCCTACTTTGGGGGGGCTGACCCTAGCTAGATGTGGCTCTGCTCGTTTTGTGTGCTAGACTTGGACTTTGTTCATAGTAGGCTTGGCCACCCAATATATTTTTTTACACCACTGGCAGTGTCAAGCTAGGGAAATCATTTTTCATAGATATGTTCATGTTTGGTACACTATGTCCAGGTTTGGTTCTACTGAAAATTTTCATTAAAATTCAAATTAAAGTCAATAATTAATTTTAACTAAACGTTTATTAGAATTAACAACTTTTCAATTATAACGTTCAATCATCTTTATTAAAATCTACAAAAATTTATATTTTTATCTAAACCAAACAGAGTTGTACAAGTTTTACACGAACTTGTAAGCTATGTTTGGCCCATGTTTTTAAAATGAAGGCATGTTTTTTGGGATTAAAATCAGATTTTAATCTAAGTCTAAGTCAAAGTCAAACAATCAATATTAACCACATCTTTCATGGTTCCACAACTTTTTAACTACAAATTTCAAAAACATACATCACAATCTACTAAAAATCTAATTTTAATCCCCGTCAAATACCCACTAATTAAAATGATTCATGTCACATTTTATCAACACAGTTTAAAAGAATTATAAGTATTACTCGTTTATCCATTCTTATTTCTATATATATTTATAATATAAAACATTTATAAAAATTTCTCATACATGCTTTTACGCAGATCTACCTGGAACAAGCAAATGTTTAAAGGGCAAAATATAAGGCTCCATCCATTATCAACTCTTGTCTTAAAGAAGTGGCCAACAATAAATGGGAAAAGCTTTTATTAGGGTGTTAGGAGAAAGATTTCTGTATTGGGTTGTCATTATCAACTCATTCTAGGCAAGCTGAGACATGTTTGCTCTTAAAACCTCTCTAAACCATTTCAGGAAATAAGTCTCTGTGTCCCTTTTATCCGTTCATAGCAAAAGGAAATCAGAAAAAGGGAGACCTTTAAATGAAATTTTCAGTCCTTGCATCAGCAAACATTTAAGGGCCCTCTGTTATTTCAACTTCGAAATCGAGGATATATAGAAGGGTTACGCTTTACGATTAAGAAAAAGTTACGTACTTATTCTGATTTAAGATTGAATAACTTATACAAAATATTAAAAATTTAAGACTAACACAATTTATTATGTCTAAATTTAAATTGAAAAAAAAATGAATAAGAAAACAAATATAGTCATATACATCTAAGTTAGCATAAGAGAGAAGGGCAAAATGGAAAATTTATGTTAATGTGGGAGGTTTTTCAAATTTTTTTGAAAATCAAGGGATTATCTCTGTTATTTTCATAAATTTCAAGAAAAATTTGTATAATTTTCTCATAAATAAAATATATACAATTGTTGCAATTTGGAACTTTTTTCTTGTTAAGACATCATGGAAAATGAAGAGTAGGATTAATTAGCTATGTATGTAACTCGTCGGTATGGAAGTTAAATTTTATATCTTTCCTCTGTAATAGTTATGTACTTGTCTATCAAATAAAATACGTGATTAAAAATGAAATTTGTTCAATTTTTTACAAACAAAACTTTTACCAAACAATCACTTATTCACAAAGTCCAACTTTCGAATGCTTCATAGAAAGTGTACAAAGTTTTCCTACGTACGCTGGAATATCACTTTAATCTTTTGAGAAATTTTAAGTAGATTCAACTTTTTTATTCGTTTAAGTAATTTTCTTATTTTATAAAAAAAAAAAAAATTGTTTTTGATGAAACAATGAAAAAATTACAGCGCTTTGAATTTACAAGTTTGGAACAAGCACCAAAACAAAAAGATATTCATGTAAGACCTTTGAATATTTAAGATATGGCAATTAGCTCCATCTTGTAATACCTTCGTATTATTGTATTTAAATAAACGAAACATTCATTAGATTATGTCGCCACTAACTGTGGTCGACCAAAAAGTGGCAAATCCAGCAGAAAATATCGTGAAAAGTATAAACAAATGATGTTACAGTGTGTGCATATGATAGTTTGTTCGACAAAATATATTGTGAATCGTGTCACATTTATCTTTCATCTTTATAGCTCCAACATTATATGAAATTAGTGCATGTTTGGAAAATATTATAATTTAATAATAAAAATCAAATATTAATTTTAACAACATATTTTATAGGACCCACAATTATTATTTACATATTTCTATCAAATTATAATTTCAATAACTTATAATTTTATCCAAAAAACACTTAAAAACAAGATCTAAAAGACATACTATAAAGGAAGATCCCCCAACTCAAGCACACAATCATGCACCTTAATTTCAGGACGCAAATTTGCCTCACCAACCATGCAAATCACAATCAAAACTCTTGGCTCATTCTCAGCATTCCTTCCTAGAATAAACTTTATACCAGTGTATATATTTCCCTGTAATGCTATGTAATTTTAGTGTGTGAAAATCATTATGTACATTGAGTAGTAAATCAATTTCTGAACATTTCAAACTCTATGGTATAAGAGCAGTCAACCTCTAGCGAGACCTCGATCACCATCTCTGAACCCATCCAGAATCTAATCTCCAACCCAACACCTTCGAGAGACACTCCTCTAATTGCACTCAATGTTAATGCTCAAATAAATGAAAAACTCACACCCTCCACGTTTCCTCAATGACGTGCCCAATTCGAAGCCCTCCTCATAGGATATGACCTCCTCGATTATGTTACAGGTGATAAACCATGCCTTCCACTAATTGATCCTTCCATCAGCAACTCACAAAATCTCACCGGATAAGGCAAGACAAGCTTATCCTCAGTGCAATTTTGGCATCCACAACGACCTCAATCACCCTGTTCATTTCCACCACAAAGACATCCAAAGAAGCAGGGCATAAATTGCACACTTTGTATGGAAGCAAATCCCATTCCCGGGTAATGCAGCTCAAGGAGGAACTCAAGATGATTAAAAAAAGGCAATCAATCTGTTCAAGAATACCTGCACACTGTCAAGGCACTTGCAAATGAAATTTCCCTCATCAATAAATCCATTTCAGAGGATGATTTAACTTTGTATATCCTCAATGAACTGGGCAGTGACTTTTGGGAAATTGCAGCACCGATTCACACAAGGGAGAAGCCACTATCGTTCAAGGAGCTCCACGATCTCCATCTTGGCCATGATGCGTATCTCCGACGGCTTGAATCCACCATTCAACAATTGGTCGCGTCGACAAATTTCTCAAATAGGCGCTCTGGGTTTTCTTCCTGTGGCCACAGCTTCAAGGGTTTCTCCAAAAATGGCACCGGTCAGGGTTCTGGGGCTTCAAAGGCAAATGGGCATTTGGGCTCCTTTCGTTCCAATGGAGGCCCAACAAATAACCAGAGGCAATTCAGCCCTCATGGACAGCGGAGATTCATACCCAAATGCCAACTTTGTGATGAGATGGGCCATACTGCAAAGTTTTGTTCCAAGGTCCATTCAACTGACCTAATTGTAAACTATGCTAAAACTTCACCCGCAAAGGACACTAAATGGTTTTTTGATTCCGGAGCTTCACACAACATAACTGGTGATTTAGAAAATTTATCAGTGCACTCGGAATATGGTGGTACCGATGAAGTTATCATCGGTGATGGTTCAGGTTTGCGTGTTTCACCTATTGGTTCTCTAGTTCTCAATGCACCAACATGCACTTTCCATTTAGATGATACCCTTTGTGTCCCTAACATTCATAAAAATCTAATTTCCGTACACCACTTTACATCGCAAAATAATGTGCTTGTTGATTTCATCCCTTATTTTTTCTTGTTAGGGATCGAGCTACGAGGGCAGTTCTACTCAAAGGTGCGTGTGAAAATGGTGTCTACACCCTCCCGGAGTCGTTGGTGAAAACTTCTCCAAAAATAGGTGCTAACGTGAATGAACGTAGATCTATGGATGGGTGGCACAAACCTCTAGGACATCCCTCAAATAAAATTGTTCATCATCTTATTAAAAAATTTACTCTTCCAATAATAAATGATGTGAATCACTCTTATCTTTGTACCTATTGCTCTATTAATAAAGCACACAAGTAGCAGTTTCGTCTCAATAGTCTTCAAAGTCATGCATCTCTAGACTTAATTCATACCGATGTTTAGGGCCCTTCAAATACGGTTGGCATTGATGGTTTGCGATACTACTTGATTTTGGTTGATCATTTCACAAAATATATTTGGTTTTATCCAATGGAAACAATGTTTGCAATTCGCACCATATTTCCTCAATTTCAATGTCTCGTTGAAAATAACTTTCAGTCGAAAATCAAGATGCTCTATTCCGACAATGGGGGTAAATTTGTTGCTTTGAAAAATTACTTTTCCATACATGGAATGAGTCACTATATAACTACTCCCCACACACCACAAAAAATGGTGTTTCCGAGCATCGTCATCGTCATTTATTGGAAATGGACCTTACTCTTCTATATGATGCATCCCTGCCACTACAATATTTGCCTCATACCTTCTTCACAGCCACTTATCTTATAAATCATCAGCCAACAACCCTCCAAAACAATAAATTACCGTTTGAGGTATTATTTAATCAACAACCAATGAGCTCCAGCCCAAATCCATCCCTTGCATTTTCTTGGGATATTCCTCAACCCAAAGTGCTTACAAATGTTTTGATCCACATGCCCAAAAACTATATCTTTCAAGACATGTACTGTTTGATGAAAACCGGACCCATCCCCTTCATAACTCAATGGAACCTCTGACATTATCATCCCTTTCGTCAATCGCGACAGTCGGACCATCCATCCCTAAGTCGTTCCTGCCGGAGCACCCACCAACAACAATGGGAGGCGCCACCTTCCCCACACCATCCTCAGGTAACCACTACTCTCCCTCTCACTTCATTTTTCATGAAATTGCAGTCTGGAGCTAGCCCATGTCTTTTAAAGAGAATCGAATACCAAGTTGCTGAATGATATGATTCACAAACTGATTGTTGCTGCCAGTGATGATCAGATCATCTACATACACCGTAAGTAGCATAAAATAGAGCCTTTGTGATAAATGAATAAGGAGGAGTCTACCTTTGAATTCTCAAAGCCAAGATTCATGATAGCTAATTTTAAAGCTAAATACCAGGCTCTGGGGGACCGTTTAAAGCCACAAATTGCCTTATTCAACTGATAAACATGATTTGTTAAGATTTGAAGTTCTATCTTAAAAGGTCAACCTTATTAAGAGGATTAACACGATCCTTTATAAGTTGGTCTATATTTTTATCTTTATTCGATGTGGGATATTTATTCCTTAAATGCCCCCCACAAGATGGTGGCTCGTTTGAGCAGATCAATCTTGAAATTCGCGTGCTCAATTTTTTGAGTCTTAATCGGATCGAATTGCTCGTTAGAGTTTAACAGGCTCTGATACCATATTAAAATTTGGAGTTCTATTTTAAAAGGTCAACCTTATTAAGATGAGCAACACAATCTTTTATAAGTTAGTCTATATTTTCATTTTTATTCGATGTGGGATATTTATCCCTTAACAACATAGTATCAGAGGCTGTTAAGTTCCACGAGCGATTCGATTCGATTAAAACTCAAAAAATTAAGCATACAGATTTCAAGATTGTTATGCTCAAACGAGCCACCATCTTTCGGGGGTATGTTAAGGGATAGAATTCCACATTGAATAAAGATGAAAACATAAACCAATTTATAAGGGTTTAGGCTACTTCTATTAGTAAGGTCGACCTTTTAAGATGGAACCCAAAATCTCGACATGTTAAGATTTGGGGTTCCAACTTAAAATGTCGTCCTTATTAAGAGGAGTAACATAATCCTTTATAAGTTGGTCTATATTTTCATCTTTATTTGATGTGGGATATTTATCCCTTAACATGCCCCCAAGATGGTGGCTCGTTTGAGCAGATTAATCTTGAAATCTGCGTGCTCAATTTTTTGAGCCTTAATCGCATCGAATTGCTCGTTGAACTTAACGGCCTCTGATACCATGTTAAGATTTGGGGTTCCATCTTAAAAGATCAACTTTATTAACAGGAGTAATACAATCTTTTATAAGTTGGCTTATGTTTTCATCTTTATTCGATGTGGGATATTTAACTCTATCACATACAACTTTTATAAACGAGCTTTACACTATATGTACATGTTTTAAGAGGGCATTTGGTGTGGATTAAAATCAAATTTTTAGAAAGATTGTGATAGAAGTTTTTGAAATATGTGGTTGAAAAGATATGGAACCCATGAAAGATGTGATTGATATTGATTGTTTAATTTTAATTTAAATTAAAATTAGATTTTAATATGGCCCAAGCAGACCCTAAATGTTATTTCTATTTTACAAGATTAGATAATATTGTAGCATCTACCGTGATGAACATTGTAAACAAAATGAATGACTAACAAATCATTGAAAAGTATGTCTGCCCATTTCTTCGTGGGGTTTTCTTCTTTGCTTTTGCGCATCTCTAAGCCGATTATCTCTTTCTGCCTCTCATCTTTATCGGTGGGGTTATCTCTTTGGGGTTTTCTCGTCTCTTCCTATCCGAGCTGTGCATACTGCCACGATGGGGACAAATTCTCATTCCTTTGTTGGGGGTAATCTCCTTTCCAAAGTTTGCAAGACTTGCTATTTTTAGTAGCGTTTTCCATGTAACAAAAATCATTTTTTCTGTGGTCGTAGGCTCAATGGCACTTGTAAGGTCTTGGGTCCTTCGGCACATGTTGGCCCTATTGTACATTGGGCTCATAGTAGGTTGGGTGTTGTGGGTTAATCCCTTGGTGTCCATAGCTGCTAGGACTTGCCTCGTCATAAAAATGAGATGTAAGAGCATTCAATACCGTAGGGGCATAGGCCTAAGCTGAGGTGGGAGCGATATGTTTTCATTGCTAGTGTCCTTGTTGGTTGTTGTTAAAATATATTCGTTTAAAATTACCACAAGTGTGTAGTTCATTAATAAGTAGTAAAATGGAATTTGAGTTCAAATATCGTACTCTCAGAGATTGTATTAATTCAAGTTCAAATTAACTTAGTTTTAATCGAAACAATAGAAATTTATAATTTTTTTATAACTACTAGTGTATACCCGTGCAATGCACGGGCTGTATTATTTTGTAGGTGATTTTAGTGTTTTATGTTATCTAAAAACCTTACAATATTAGTAAATCTACGAAATGTGTTTTAATCCATTGTCTACGAAATCTATTGATTCCAGTTGAGAGAGAAGAAGAAATATTAATCCATTGTCCACACCAGTATTTTGTAGTTCTTCTAAAAAGAAGGATAAATGTTTTATAAATTTGAATATGCATGGTTAAAACGTAAATTGTGGAACGGGGACGTAAAATTTTGAAGATGCGAATGGCCCATGAACTTACCGTTGTAGAAGCCTAAAGGCATGTCTTAAAAGTCGAGAGTTGAGGCTTGAGATTAACTTCCACCATAAGCGCATTACTTTCTTTACAATCCATTTTATCTTTCTTAACTGCTCTTCAGATCATATCATTCATCTATGATATATTTACACCGCAATCACATCATTTTTTTTTTTATAATATTCATAATGAATAATTTAAAAATATTTAATTTTACTATATTCAATAGTCAAATCTTTGAATAAAGTTAGAAACTAACCTTTAAAGATTCTATTTTCAATCAATCACAATTTGCAAGTGTGTCATAACTTCGAGGCAAATGCTTTAGATAAAGGTAGTACCTAGTAATCTTCCCCTTGTTGACTTCATTCAATAGTGAAACAACCAAAACCTGACTATTGCCAAGCAATAATAACAAAATGTTTAGAATGTTGTTGTGTCAATTTACGATCAAGTTATCTGATTTTAATGGATGAGATGAACAAGTTGAATATTACAAATTCAAATCTACCTTGCTCATGAATGTGCAAACACATTTAATGGCATCGGCTAGAGGATACATCGTCTACCTAATACAAGTAATGCTACTTATCATGATTTTGATAGANATGTGCAAACACATTTAATGGCATCGGCTAGAGGATACATCGTCTACCTAATACAAGTAATGCTACTTATCATGATTTTGATAGAACATGTTAAGAATTATGTCCAATAATATCAAAAAACTCAACAACATGTTTGTTCAATAGGTTAAACAGATGAATATAAAATGTCATCAAGATCTACGTAACAATCTAAATAGGCTACTAAATTGTTGTCATTGAAAAATACGTAAATGCAATTTGATTTGACAAAAAAATAAATAAAACTTACTGCAGCCTTGTTTTGCTCCTTCCTTGTGACACAGAAACGGCGGACAATATAAACAAGATTATCTATTGAGGAAAGAATAAGAAGCAAAAGATGAAGATGACAAAAGATCTCACTGCAATTTAGAAAAACTAAACACAAAGAAGAGAGGGCAACGAATAAAGATCCTTCAAGGTACATGGCATACCCTCGTTTATAAAATTTCAATATAAATAAGAAACGAGTGAAGAGCGTCAAACAGCGAAAGGATTAACGATTAATAGAAGAAAGAAAGATTCTCAATGAAACAATATAATAGAGAGAAAATGTTAAAGAGTCTTACGAAGATTTGAATGAGAAATGAATTGAATTGATAGTACCAAAATTTCAGGAAACACTACAAGGTGATTAATAATCAGTTATCATAGCCAGTGTATATTCACTTATATCTTCAACTTCTAATGAAAATTTTATCTTGAAAATCAATGAAACAAACACAGAAAAAAAAATCAAAGATAAATAAATAAACTATAAAAAATGATCAAGAAAGAATAAATCATTATTGAGCGTTAAAAATTTCCTCTGCTTTGTTGAGGCAAAATCAGAGCTATTGAATCATAAGAAATGGAAAAAAATTACATGACAAAATAAAAACAACATAATTACCAAAGTGAACAATTAGTAGCACAATGAATGAACCATTCCTCCTACAATTATATACTTCCTTAAAAGAAAATATAAAACCACTTTGTAGTAAAGAAATTGTAAGATTTAGTACTAATTAAAAATTAGTATGAAATAAATTAATAGGAAATTATAACATTGAAGTTAATATAATAAAAATAGATTTGTTACCCGGATGGATTTCGTAGTATCTAATCTCTGATTGTTGTGTATCTCTTCATAAGATCGTCTAAAGAATAACCTACGACTGTATTTTTTTCCTTTACCTTCTTTTCCTTACCTTTTTTGTCCTCTATTAAATTTTCAATACGTTGAAGTTGCTGAGATGCTGAGGCATGTTTTGGTTTTGTAGTATGAATCACAGTTTTATGGAGAGGAATATCTTGTTGGAAGGAAGAGGTAGCAGCTTCCATGTTTGATTCCCACTCAGATAACTTATTCAGGATATTGATATTTTCTTCGGCAATATAAGATTTTACTGAAGTCAAATTGCTATCTACATAATGTTGCATGCTAGATTGCATGCCTTGATAATGTTCTTCCTACCATTGTTGTTGTTATTGGAAAGAATGCATGTGTTGATAGTGGTCATGTTGTCACTTACATTGTTCAAATAACTCCTTTTGATTTTCAAGAATTGTTTGATAGTGGCTTTCTTGTCTCTTGGATTCTTCAACAGTAGATGTTTTTAAGTTGTTGCATGCATCTGACACTATATGTTGCCTATATATGTTCATCATCTCTTCCATTTCTTCTCTAGTTATATAGTTAGTAGCAATGAAAGTAGAACTTGGGCTAGCTTCAACTGAAGTATTTGGTCTTGAAACATCAGGATGGATTGGCATGTTATTATTGTCATCTTCTAGTATTTGTTGTGCTATATTGTTGAATTCTCCATTTACAATATCATCTAGTATGTTGTGAATGTTGTCTTATGGTAATGAAAGAGTCGTGTACTACAATGTCTGCAATTGTTCTTCTATAGGTTGCAATATTGCAAGCACTTAAATTTATAATTGTAATGAAATATGTAAATGATTTGTTTTGAATTTTTTTAAAAAGGGAAAAAAATTAAATAGATAATGTAATATAATAAAGAAATATTACATCTTGGGTAGTTAAGAATTGTTTAACTACTTTATCTTTAATATTTTATTTGGTTTAAATCGGTGCATACTTGGGCATTGTAATGTTTTATATCTATGTAGACCAAATTTTATCCAATTTCTAGAAATGCATATATCCAGTACTGAAAAGTAAGTGAAAATAAATATTAGAAATAAAAGATAATTATAAGAAAATTAGATAAAAAAAAATACCTGGAATGCAAGTGGATAACTATGTAATGAATATTTATATTTGTTTTGGTCATTTTCTTACATTCTATGTACACGTTCCAACTTTGATTGTTGTAGTGAGTTTAATAAAATAAAATATGATTTACGGCCCCATGTATGCTGAAAGAAGTCGTGAAGGTGCTCTACCATGCCCAGAACTCTATAGTCAATATATCTTCCAATAAGTTTTAGAATACATTCTACTAACATTAAAGATGCTTGTTCTTCATCAGCACTGATTAGTTGTACAAAATCTTTAAAATATTGGTGATTTGGATATTGAGTAAGTGTAGCAAAAAATCAGTGGTTTGGGGATAGTATATATGACAAAGACATATGTAGAAGTAACCAATAAAATAAAATTTAGTTATTTAAAACCTATTGTCATCATAATATAATCCAGTATAAATAACAACATATTAAAGAGTTTTACTGAGAAGCTTCACATACAAGTAAAGTATTAGAAAACTTGAACTTGAAACGATATGAAATACATTCAAGAGGTTTTTGAAATATATGTTTTTAAGAAGCTAATGGAAATGACGTAGTGTTTATTGTTTATTGATTGAGTTTGGACATTGGTGCTTGCGGACAACAGATTTGGTGTGTGCACATGACAAACATCACGTGGTGTCTATTCTGGAAACTGGTATCGATGGTGTCTGCACACCACAGACATCGTGCATGTGTATACATCAACGGTGTCTGTACACTGTCTAGGCAGATGGTGTTGGTGTTCACATACTATGGATTTCAAAAGCAATATTCTTAATTTTATAAATTAAATCTTATTTCATTCGTATGAATTATGTTTAAAAAAAAATTGTTCGTGCTTTCAAGTCCACAAAGTGCAGACACTGAGTCCGGACGGTGCAAACATGGTCTCCGCTTTATGCTGATATAGGTGTTCTCACCATGCAGACCGATGTCCGCACCGTGCGAACACCATGTGCATAAGGTGCAGAGTGTCCGTACGTGTCCGGTGTCCGCACCTTGCGGATGCGGTGTCCACACATTGTGCATATCAAATATTAGATTGTGTGGGGATAAAATTCTTACCTGTTGGTTTAGTTAGTTGATGGTGGTGATTTGTTTGCTAGTGGTGGTGTGTTGAAGAGAGAGTGCGTTGGAGAAAGAGATAAAATTTGAGATGAGGATAGAATTGTGGGGTGGAGGGAGAAGATAAGGTTATATATTTTATTAATATAATGAAGTTTTAAATGTTTATTTAATTAAAAATGATTTTACATTAAATATAGTTTTTGTTCCTTCAACTAAAGGAACAAAAACTATATCCTCTCACAAAAACCATCTTTAATTGCACTATTTATCCAATACTCTTAGATTCTGCATCTTAAAATGAAAATAGAGGAAACAGGTACACAACGTCTATATACGTAGGCAATTTGTTTTCTTTCTTCATATCTATAGAAGAAATATCCTACATCATTGCCTATTGTTACAAACGTAATCATTCATGTTTTTGTTTCAAGTTCAAGATATTGGTTTGCTCATAGGTGTCACAACTTCTGTAAGATTTTTTCTTTTTGTTCTGATACGTTGCAGTGGATGTAACTAATTCTTCAAAGAAAGATCTTTTTGCATTTCGTCGACTGATTTCTTTACTTTGTGAAGAAGGTTTATTCACTTCATTGCGCATCTTGTTTTTGCATTTATTATTTTTTTCATGGGTCTCATTAATAGTCAAAGTTGTATTTGAAATATTGTTGTCAGCAATTGCTGTGATGATTTCAAACTGGTGTTCAAGTGGACTGTGTGACGTTTTTCTAACACTTTCAAGTAAAATAATAGTTTTGTTTTGTTTCCTAGCTTCATGATGTTCTGCAATTCTGCATTTGGTGCCTATGATAGATAAAATATTGTATTAATAAATTGATATTTTTTGAAGAAAAGTAGAATATAAAGATTTAAGACCTGAAGTTTTACCTCTGTAGAATAATTCATTATTATATTTGCATTTGTTTCTAGTAATCTTTCTGCAACATTTCATATGATAGTTGCATCTAATGATCCTGATTGGTCTTCAAGGTGAATCAAAACATTTACTATTCTCTCACCTAAGTTGAAACTAAAATTAAGTATGTCATTTAAACTCGCATAGAATTCATCAAATGTCTCATCCTCTTTCATCATAATCTCTTCAAATTTAGTGGTCAGCATCTGCAACTTAGAGTTTTTAACAGCATAAGTTCCCTCATGTGTGGTTTGTAAAACATCAAAAACCTCTTTGGCTACCTCACACATAGACACTCTCCTAAATTCTTCCACCGTTTCAATTACAGTCATCTAAGTTCGTCCTAGTCCAAGTAGCAATAGGTTAGGAGGTCACTATGTTGTCTATAGTTGTTCTATGGGCATTCCAACCATTCACCACACTCAACCAAATCCGCTCATCCATAGATTTTAGAAAAGCTCTCATTCTAACCTTCCAATAAGCATAATTATTTCCATCAAAATATGGCGAGATGGGTAGTAATTTACGCATCTAGAAATCTACGGTCAGAATTTAGGTTCTGATACCAATTGAAAATACATAGTTAACTAACTATGTTTGACCTTACATGCGGAAATACACTAATTAAAGAAACAAATCACTTTTAATTAGTTTCTAGATGATTAAGTATACAATCCAATTCTCTAAATTGAATTACCATAATTGTAATATTCAGAAAGCAATAAGTAACACAATGTTTGATGACAGAGAAACTCAACTAGGTAAAAACTCTGGGACCAAGCCATTACCTCTACTATAGACAATGTGGGTTACATTTCAATTCCAAGCTAGTTCCTCTAGTTGTTGTAAACCCTACATCTCCAAGATCTGTTGTTCCTTCCAGATTCACTATCTGCTACCGTAGGTACTATTTAGCCAACCTACTAGATCTCCCAATCTACCTCTAGTAGCTTCCACGATCTACTGTAACTCACAATCTTCTACCAAGATTTGATGTATCAGTCTTACAATCTTCTGCATACTTCTCTTCCAAGTAGATACCTAGGAATCACTTATTCCTGTTCTTCTTCCTGCACCTGAATCCCTTCCTTAAAGTGTTAAGGAAGTCAGGTATTTTGGATTAATGACCCCTGATATTTTCCCAAAACTTGGTTGCTAGATCACAAAAATGATGTGGATCAATCAATGCATTGCCTCTTGAATCTTTCAAACAATGATATGAAAGTATTTTGCAATTGTAGCACACTCAAGCAACATCATGAAATTAGTCCCAGACATCTGTATTTATAGTTGTGGACGTTTAGATGTTATGGGCCGTGTAAAACTCTTCAAAATCATGAATTAGGTCTGACCGCATAAATATATAGCTTGAGCGATGCCTGGACGATAAGTGAGCGACAATGGTCCTGTTTCAGTAGCTCGAGCGATGGTCAAGCGTGAAACTAGCGAAATTTCGATGCCACTTTTTCCTTGTTTTCAAACTCGAACTCAAACCCTAGGCTACCTAACTCAACTATACAAAATTGCACTTCATTCCTTGACTTTTACACATGTTCAATTAAGTCCTTTTTGCTCACAAAATTGTCAATTACAATATTAAACCTAATATGTTTTAAGTTAGAAATATATATTACATATTACATAATGTTTGAATTAAGAGTTACAGTAAATATTTAAATATATGTTTAACTTTGGAAATTACTTAGGATACCTTTTGCTTGTTCATATTTGTAAAACCTACAGTTGTGAAATTCTCTAAAATCTGCATTGGATGTCTTTTTACAATTACTGCAGGCCATGTACTAGAAATTCTATTTTTTTAAGTTGATTCTCCATCGAGCATTCACCCAATAAAATTTTTCCTATATATATATATATACACACACTCCTAGATAGATTCCTAGCAAATCAGCAATTGGTGTAAAGTTCTTCTCAGTTTGAAGTGTAAATTTCGATGGGCTAACAGCCACAAATGGTTTATTTTCTATCGATTGTCCAATGTTTCCCTGTTAGTTTCCACTTTGTAAAAACAATTATATGTTTAATTTTGTATAGAATTTGACAAAATATATTTATATTGAGTATATTTTAGTACCAATTTTTGTACTCCGCAATAGGAAATAGTGTAGCATCAATAAAGAAAGTGTTGTTTACTTTGGTAGAAAGAGTGATAGCTGCATGACGAAATTAGTAAGAATTTCCATATTTTGATTTTTTCAAATAACAATAATACTGTAAATGTATTAGTGTTAATATAATGGACTTACCATTGAATGAAGAAACTCTGATATTTATAGATCATATTATAGGTCTACTTGCTAGATTTTCAAGTATTGTAATGCTTTCTTTTTCAACAAAACTATCCCATAGGGTTAGTATTATAGTTCATAATTTCTTGTCAATTAAGACAACATCTTGTATAGAGGTTTATGTACCAAATTTTATTTGAATGACTCGTTTCTATCGTATGTCTACAACTATTCATATCACGTCTATAAAAAAATGTGCATATGTTTTCGGTATGTGTAGTAAAGAAATGAAATATTATAATATTAAAAAAAGAGTAATTTCAAGTAAAAAGTTTACTTATGTTTGTATTTTTGTCCACGTGTTTCTCTAGTTCATCAAAAGGAGTAAGTTCATGTTTTGAAAATGGAAAGTTCAAGTGGTCTTCATGTAGTTCTTCAATCTTTGTAATTCCAGTTGTAGTCCAAGTTTTTTATCCAATTGAGCTTCGAAACTCACTTTTGATATCCTTAACAGTTGCATTTGAAACAATATGTCTTTCCCAGTTTAAACTTATCACGTAACGCAGTAATATTTGTATCATACATTGTTGCTGTTACTTTATTTCCTTGTTTAGTTGTAGAAAAATAAAGAAATATGAACAAAAGATATTAGTATAATGAAAAACTAAAAATTATTAAATGAGCATCATGGATATACTTGTAAATCCATCAAAGTAAGATTTTAGGTGATTGATTTCGCGGGACTATAATCTTGGCTGACCAATTATTTCTGAAGCTGAAATTTGTGGAATGGACTTATAAAGTGAAGTCATTTGATATCTGTAAGTGATTTGAAGAATAAATAACAGTAGAAGAAGTTAGTATATATAAAAGAGGAAGAAGGGAGACTTTGTCTCCTTACAACACAGAGAGAAAGTTTGTCTCCGTGTAGCATGGAGAAAGTTTTTGTGTTGCATGGAAGTTTTCTCACTGCTATGGAGATCTTTTCTGTGCTGGATGGAGACAACACATGCATGGAGAAATTCTACATACTGCCATAAAAAAATTTATGTTTTATCTTTAAATTAATACATAACTGCGAAATATACAGAAGTAGTGGAGAATTGATATGAACTTCTCAATAATATCAATTGATATGAACTTCTCAATACTATCAATGGAATTTGTGATAACATGTATATAAAATGGAAAATATTATTTTGTATCTATCAAAATATTATTTTATAAATAAACGAAATAAATTAGGAAATTATTGAATAGAAAGAAATTGTAGTACTTTTTCAAATATTATCAAATATATCTGTGTGAGAAGATCTATGAATGTATAAAGGAAAGAATTCCCTTATAGACAACATTTTCAGTACATGAGTTGTGCGAAGTATCTATGGTTGATGGTTTCAGTAAAACTTTTAGATATTTGCTTGTT
>CAIGRL010027412.1:0-19792 GCA_903798325.1 Fraxinus xanthoxyloides
TATCTCACAATCACAACTCCTTATGATTAAAAGATCATCCAGACTTGAATCTACGGATTCTATTATTTAATTAATTAGAATATTAATTCAATTAAATAATAGATATTATCATAAATGTATATCGACAATATATATTAAAAGTGTTTATGTTCAAGTTGATTGTACTTAGGGCATAACACTTACAGGTTGGACAATTCAATATTGGTAATATGTAAAGATCGTGACTACAAAGGAGTGTAAATATCGTAACTATTCACGATCAAGATTAACAAACGAGTTTGCATAATTTGTTAAGGGTACAATTTTTATTACGATTTCTATCAAAACACAAAGACTATTCTTGAAGGAAATTGAAATTATTTTTAAATTATGTTGTGCACCGTATAAATAAAAACCCAACAATATTCAATTGTAGTTAAGAGAGAGTTATTGTTGTCATATGAGAGGTAATCATATATAATCATTGAAGTAGTGTCAAATCGAATGGGCATGAAATGGCTTGCTCCGAAACGGCAAGGTAAAATGACCCGTAAACTAGTCCATAATTTAAACGGGTCGGTTAACAGGTAAGTAAATACGAAATCCGATCTAGACTGTTTAACATGATTGGGCTCGATGATTAACCATCGGGCCCGTTGATATTTGAAAGAAATAAAAGAAAAACATTAATATTTAAAAAATGAATTTTGCCTTAAAGAATTGACTGTTTGGCCGCAGACTTGGCCGTTCTGTGGATCACAGAAATTTTTTGAGCCAATAGACGGTCCATGGGCTTGTATATTTTTTTACGGACCGGTTATGAATTGCCCAATAACTGATTTGGGCCGGTTCAATAACGGTACCGAGCCATCTCGGGCCCTAATATGGACTGTCTAGTTCGAATCGGCCCCGCTCATTTTAACACCCATAACTCATTGCAATGTCCAAAACTTATTGCTCGCTTGGGAAAGGTTTGTGGTCATGCATCTAAAGTGGTGTTGTCGCTTCGAACTTGATTGGCAGTAGGCTTCTCATTTGACACTTATGATAACCTCAAGTTGATGTAATTCACGTTGAACATGGTCTCATTTACTATATCGTTTCTCACTTGTCATTGGGTAATCTTTTCGTAAGATTTTCATATTTTAGTATCATAACTCAACCCAATAAAGTGTAACTGCATACTATTAAGTTGGTACATTCAAAAGTCGCAACAATCTTATTTCAAAGGATAACTTTCCCTTTGTTTGCTCAAGGAAAGAGTGAAGCAAACATTAATTGGATCATTTTAATATTATTTCCCTCAATTTCCTAATATTTTCAAGACAAGCATTTGATGGATCTAAGAGCGTCTCTAATAGTAGCGTGAAAAAGATTTAAATTGTGATTTAAATCTCAAAAGTCAGAAACATCTCTACCAAAGGGATACAAAGGAAATTTAAATTGCATTTTTCAACAGTAAAAAATAAGTAAATTTTAATCTTCTTTTACATCAACAAGAGGCAAAAAGTAGCTTTAAATATTTTCATTATAACAAAATTTGAATTTAGATCAATCGATATGTAAATGAGGATGCAAAAATGATTCTGAAGATACCAATTTACACTTAATTTACACTGAAAATAAAGAAAGTGTTGTTTTTTGGAAGGTTTCCTTCCCGAGAATGAACGCAATTGTAGCTCTTACATAATTTGATCTTAAAATATTCTCTTAACTTCAAATTCGAGATCAAATTTCTTAAAAAAATAATAATAATCAATTCATCATACCAATATTACTAATGTGCAATAACAATTTGAAGGTTTAAACAATAACATAAAAAATAGACAATATGCATTTAAAAATATGCAACTGTTATACATTAGAGAGAAAAGAGAAGAAAACAAATCAATCAATAGATTTGTGTGTATTTCAGTGAGCACCAAAATCCCAAATTTATAGGGAAGAATTAGGACTATAAGAGATATAACAGTCATAATAACAAAGGTTACAGGAGTACAATGCTCATTCACTAATAAACATATAATCACAATACTTTCCCTTAAATGATACATTACAAAATATTTGTCTTATTAAAACATTATCTAGAAAATTCAACGTGACAAAACTTGAAATAAGGAAAAATAGATATCTACTCCATCTGATTTCAATATATGAAAATTCTTATATTGAACCATCCGTGTTTTGTACGTCAATACCTTCAATATTGCAATTTTGATAAGACTTGTTTCGTGTTGTCTTGTTATAACCTTGAAGCAATCGTCTTCATAGATAATATTTATAAATCCTAGTTTGTCTTTGGTCACATTATGATCTCTTAAAAAATAGATTATGTTGTTGCTCTCTTCAAGAGTCGTATAGAGTATTTATTTTGATGATAAATATCTTGTAGGTTATAGACAACATTACATAAAGAATATACTTTGTTAAAATCTTGTGAAAAACAATCTAATGAATGGAAAAGAATACACTATTCTTTTGAGTATGCTACAAAAATTGTCTATTAAAAACTTTGCCAGAAAAATCTAGTGGGACAAAACCATGGTCAAGGAAAAAAGAATATTTTACTCCACTTCATTATAATATCACTTGAATTATATACTTGAGTCATAAAATCTTCCAAGGATGGTATTAAATACATACAAGATAAGTTGCCTATATTCATATTTATTATATGTATATCAAATTTTATGCATCGTCAGGATGAAAAGGTATGCACTTGTGATTGAATCAACCACTATCTTTGCAAAATTTATTATGTTGAAAGTCGTGCATTAATGTTACGACTTCATTTTTATCATTTACTTTTCGCATAAGTACACATGTTTAGATTTTCGGACTGTAGGTCTAGAAACTTGAAGTTTCTTCAGTGGATTCAGTTTTACTAGGATTACGTCCTTTTATTTAGTCAATTATTTCTTAAATCGAATTAATTCAATAAATTTGTTTCGATAGCCTCGATATTCATATTGTCGAAAAGTTTATTTAGTTATAATATTGTCGAAAAGTTTTTATATTCAGTTTTGTATTTCTCATAACGAAATAACTTATTGACTCCAGTTTCAATATTTCAAGTAATTGAACCTCTTCTAGAGTTATATAATTAGTTATGTTTTTGTATTCTCCAAAAGTATATCCCTAATGGGACAATCTTCCTTATATACTCCATTTTCTATTGGAGATTTTTTTTTTTTTTTTTGAATCGAATGCATTCACGTTTCGACAAATCATAAATTTATAAAATATAATATTAACGAATTGTCGCCTCATAACGTCAATTTAAGTTAGAACATTTAAAGTTAATGTGTGAGGTACTTTTAATCTTTTTTATTACATAATCTATCTAAATGAATTATTTTTTGAACTTATGGTTTGAATTGTCTTTGCCTCATCTAAATAACATACAGATGCATTATATATATTATTTTCAACTTCTTAATTTCTCCCCATAATATCAAGAATATTGCTAAGTGAAATTGACATCAGCAAATCACGTTATAATATATCACCCATTAGGGTTGGGAATATTGCAAGGGGTTCAAATTACATATTTATTCTCAGAATTCTTTACTTTCTATTTCAATGCATTTTGATGGATCAATTGTTCATACATTGTATTATCAAAATAATTAAATGAAATATTAGGTTCTGACCACAAGTCAAATATAAGGGGAAAAACTTTGTTGTCATGATACTAATAACATTCCATAAATAGAAATGGGACGCACTTTGTTCTCAATAGTAATAGTTTATAAATTAATTGGAGGCGTTTAACAAACAATATCGTTAATTCCAACTAACACTTATAAAAAGGTTGAAATTTAAGTTTCACTAGCATTAATAGCATACATTGTCTTGATTGTATAATCTAAAATTATGTTCATAATATAAATTTGAGTAATTAATCTTGCGAAATTAGGGTTGCGAACAACATACAATCATCTAGTAGATTTATCATATCTATTAAATATAAATAATATTTAGATGGCATCATGGAGGGTGGAAAGCCTCATATATCATCTTAATTAATTTTCAAAAATAAAAGGATTTAATCCTGCCACTAGTTAGTGATGGTCAATGACCAATTTATGATGTAGAGAACAACCAGTATGAATATGTTGGATTAAAGAATCTTTTGGTTCTTTATTAATGTTCATTTGAATTCTCATTTTTTATCATTATTGATTTAGTGATGATCTAATTGGACAAGTCAAACAATAATATATTTATTAATGAACTTTTAGTTCAATACATTGATTGTTTCAATTGTACTAATACTTGTATTGTAAAAACAAAAAAAATTAGAGTAATATGATATTGACTCTTCTAGAACTTTACATTATATTGTATTGATTTTCATAATTCTCACAATTTTTTTTCAATGAGTCAACATTAATTTAGTTGGATGTTTGTAAGTACTACATGTACGTTATTTATAAACGAAACAATATTTTTATAAAATATTGGTATTAGTAATTCATTCTACCGTTCAATCTAAACAATACAATATTCTATTGAATTATTGATATTACAAATTTGTTCCATCTTTCAAGCAATATAATATTTAAAAAATAAAATTGTACTCTACATGTGCAACAATTTAATATTCATCTATAATATAAACTCGTTATCCTTCATGAGTAACGACACAAGATTGAAGTAGAGATTTAGATGATTGTGAGCATTCTTAAAAAAATGAAAAATTTTGTTTTTCAAAAATTCACGAACTTCCAATTAATTCAAAACTTGTTAGCGTTAACACAACATTCTCTCAAATAAGTGATCTTATAAAATTAACTGTTAGATTTGAAAAATAATTAGTTGTGAACATGCTATACAAATTTCACAATGATCGGATCACGGATTAATGAGATATCAACGTTTGATTGCAACTACAAGGCTTATGACCATTGTTTGAGGAGTGCCTTAAGTTGAAAAAGGCAAATTGTGTTTCCTTGAAAAAATTGAATAATCTTGAATTAGAAAAAGAGAGTCTTGCAGCCAAACTTAAGGAATCGACTAGAAGTTTGAATGAGTTAAGGATTGAGAGAAAATTCTTAGATGCTAAGATTAAGTCTCATACGAGCAATCTCGAGACACATAATGCCCAACTTAAATCTTTTGCTAGTGTTCTAACAAGCTTGACAACATATTAGAATTGAAGAAATTAGCTAGGACTAGAGAAGGTGTAGGATTTAAATAGACAAATTCTCATACCACTTCCTCTTCTAAAAACAAGAGTGTACGTGTCTCGATCAAGCCTAGGTTTATACCCACATGTCACCGTTGTGATAAGTTTGGACACATAAGACCTAGGTGTCCTAAACTCTTGAATAGGACCAACTTTGTATCTGCCTCTAACAAATCTAAGAGTGTAGGAACTTTAAGATAAAAATCATATGTAAAATGTAGGTTTTCCCCACCTAAAATCCAAAATTTGAGGCCTAGGATTACTCCTAAATTCATTTCCACATGTCATAATTGAGGTATTTCAGGTCACATTAGACCGAAGTGTCACAAGTCCTTGGTTAGGAACGACAATCAAGATCTAACTATTTATGTTAGCTTCTGACTGATCAAGTGAGTCAGTTGACTAAATTGCTGACTCAAGAAGAGTGAACTTAGGAGTCTAAGTGATATTGATAATTGTGATATTCCTTATGTTACTCTCTACGGTTAGAGCGTTTGTGTACCTTATTGATTAGGTATGTAGGTGCATGTATTTGCATTATTCATGATTTTTATATATTCATGCTTGCACATGTGTTCTTTGTAAATTAGCAGTTTTTTTTTTTTTTATCATTTATTAAAAAAATATTATTGGACATGTTATTTTTTGATTAAGTACTAGTAAAGTTCATGTATGGTAAATTAAATTTTCATTAATTTGTTTAGAACTTATTTGAAGTACAGTATAGGTTATTAAATGCTTCTTATGCACTGTACACATTAGACTCATGTGAATGTATTTTGACCGAGTATTTGAGATTGACATGGCGATCATCTGTTTAGTAAACTGATTTTGAATATAGAATAGATTGACCTAACCTCTTTTATATTTCTGATGAAAGAAAAAGACTTTAGCGATTTAAAATTTGAAATATATAAAAAAAGTGAGATGCATTCTATTCTTGTCTTCATAACCTTCTTGACTTGAGCAATTAAGTCTGCAAGATGTCTTAAAATCTAGTGCCCTTATGATCATCCATCTGACTTGGAGTCACGGCCTAAAGCTTGTTATATAGGTCATTAAGTTGCTTAATGGATATAAGTCGATAAATAATATATAAAAATAGAGAAAAAAATTATATATATTTGTTTATTGGTAGGGGAGAAAGAAGAGTTATATAAAGAAAAATTTGTTATGAGCTTTTCATTTAAAAAGATCCTATTATCATAACTTCATAATTTGAGAAATATATTCATTTACCATTGATTATTTGCATTTCCTTTCTCATTGATTTATGATTTTTTAGACTTGCTTACAGGAGTTTAATGACACATTTTTTGACAACACAAATTCTTAATGATTCGAGTATCACTAAAATTTAAAATGAACTTAAATAAAAGGGTTGAAATGATAAATAAGAATAATTACGATTCAATTATAATAAGTGTATTTTAAAGAAAATACGTTTAACATCAAGAAAACTTAAAATGACTTCAAAATAAATTAACTAAAATTTGACATAACTTCATGAAAATTATTTTAAATATCCCATGACGGCGTTCATCTCCACATCTACCGCCTCGAACCATTAATTTTTTGAAAAAAGGGAGAAAAAAACATAATGTGAGATAAAATCTCAATAAGTGTGTGCGAGTAAGTTCTTTGTTCATGTATATGCATTTCATGGAAAATCTCATACTTACATAGGGAGACACGAAAATTAGACATAACTTAGATGGTAGCAAGTTTCCGTGCATAATGCTACTATACTCGAGTCCGTCCGTACAATCTTATACAAAATACGGACCATAATTTAACATAGCAATGAAATAACATATAAGGAAGTAATCACGTAATAATGTAATAACACACTTACCTTTTTTTTAGTGGACAAATCAAAATAATTAAAGAAGTGATTGTTGGAGAAAGATCCTTGAGCCGCGTGCGAAGTTGAGTATTCACATGGGATTGTGTATGACTATATTAATATAAAATGGATAAGACAAAGAGTAAAGGTGGAGAGAAAAAAAAAAGGTAGGGTTAGTCATGTAATTTTGAGGGTCTGAGGCGAACTCCATAAATTAGGCCACCAAAATCAATGTAAATGCGAAATCCAATAGTGTATTATACAACCTATTACTAACTTAAAACTTAGCAGTAAAACAACAAACAAATATAAAGAGCAAAAGATTTATAATATAAAATAACAAAACCAACAATATTTCAAACAATCGGTTAAATACTATTGGCCTAGTTGTTTTAGAGGAAAAAACATTAATCAAATCTGAATAATTTAGTTGTTAATCCATTTCTCTCTCTATTGATAATATAGCCAGTCCATTCAATATTTCTTTTGACATAGTTGATCGGAGGTAAGTTTTGATCAACTTCAATTTGGAGAAACTTCTTCTACTGATACAACTGTAACTGGTATGGTTAACAAAATTTTACAAGCAATATAAGAATTTGGGGAACAAACATTCAATGTCTTCAAATTGTAGCAATTCAATTGCTATCGTTGCTTCACTTGGTATATAGCAGCTCAAGACATGAAATTCCAAATATAAATCATCTCTACTAATGTCCGAACATCCATTACGTTCCAGTTGTTTCTCAAGATTCATACAAGAGTTCAACAAAGTTAAATGAGTTGCACCCCTTAACATCTTTAAACTAAACAAAAATCTAAATGTATCATCATATTGTTTGAATTGTTTAGATCGAGTCCTTCGAGAAGATAGAGCTTGATCCATTATAAAAAAAAAAGTATTCAACTTTAAAAGATTATTCAATTGATTGCTTTACTTCATCAAATTATTTTTTTCTTCAAATTATACATTTTTTTTTCTCAAAATACAACTTCAATTCTCATTTTGCTTGCCTTTTTTGTCGCTTCATCCATAGCATAGCAAATCCAATTTCTCTATAAACTTCAAAGGATGAAACAAGTCCTTGCAAGATGTCGATAGCATGATCAATATCAATGTGTTTGGTTTGAAGAAATCTACTCACAACATTGACTACATGCCATGTACCAAATTATCATGCTAAGCAAGAACTCAAAATTTTGAAGTTCATATGTTGATAACAATTCGGCTTCACTCTTTACTTTAGGCTCTTCGTTACTTTCTACCGAATCAAGTAAAGAATATCTTATTATAGAAAGCTTGGGGATTCATATTAAGTACCCTTTTTTGCACACATTTGTACTTCTCGCTCATGTTAGATCCGTTGCCATATCCTTGCTCTCTAATATCGTCAATATCAAGATCAAGTTTGATCAAAACCTTTTGAAGCTCGGTTGCAAGTCTAAGTCTAGTTGTGTCATCTACCTTAAAAAGTTCAAGCCAATATTTATTGACTGTTGGCAAGTTTGCTTAATCATCTACACATCGTAATACTAAAGATAGTTGCTCCTCGTGACTTGCATTTGGAGTACAATCAACTATAATTGTGAAATATTTTGTACGTTGAATTTTCTTCACAATTGAACTTTTCACCTCAGTAGCCAACAGCTGTATCAACTCATTTTGAATTGTTTTTCAAGATATGTATATTGAATCGCGCGTGCTTTAGCCCGCCGAATGTGATCTTGCATTACTGGATTAAACTCAGTAACCATTTTCATCGTTTGTAAAAATAGGCCATTATTCTCAACATGTAACCTCTCATTATCTCCTCGAAGTGGCAATGTATTTTTAGCATGTCTTTTCATAATCATGATTATCCTCATTAATACACGTCTCCAATATTCTCTTTCTACATCTAACACGAATTGAACTCTCTTCTCAATTGTAGTTTTTGTTCGAACCCTATTTTCCAATTCAATCCAACTAGCCATGCAATATAAATGCTCCTCATATCCTTCGTGATTTCTTAATAGATTGATGCAAATTATGTCAATCTTTGAATTAATCACTACCCATGTGGCCAAGTTTGGTCACATGTTTGGGTGTTTTAAACAATTTGCAACAAAAGTAGAAGATCATGTTTGTAGATACTGAATATACTAGCTATCACATGGACGAAATCTAAGTAAAATACTTAGCCAAATTTTCGCCTATGAAAGCACTAAGTTTCCACTTAGTCAGCCTATCGATTTGCACAATGTACACACACGAAGTAAGGCATCAAAGTAAAGCAAGACAGCATTACGAGTAAATCCACTTGTTTTATTACTTAATAATAATACAAAATGAATGCTGAAGGAACACAACACGTTTTTCTATGTCTCATTACCCAGACATTCTCTCAGTTTATAGGCCAAAACTCGTATGCAGTTAACACCCTTAACTGCCAAAGGAATAAACTTACCCAGTTGGCTAAAAATGCTAGAAATCGTATCCCACAACTATTCCCAGCAACTGCCCACACTTTCCACCAATATGGACTCTGAAAAATGCCTAGCATATGTGCCAAACACATGCCCATTTGGACACCCGAATTTGTGAACTTCAGCCCACTAATAGCAAGCTGGATCAGCTTATACCTTGCTAATCTACAACACTCTGCCCACGAATAGCAAGTTGGATCAGCCCATGCCTTGTCAATCTGCAACCTTGACACCAAGCCAAACTAAAGCATCATTCCCACATTTTTCTTGCCCAAAATCTGAAGTGTACACCATCAACACATCTTTCCGCAAAATCCTGGCATGAGTGCAAGGTATCCTCATACATTGCGCATGTTAACTTTCAAGGGGCTGACAAACCTCCCCTACCAGAAGAGTCCGACGTCCTTGTCAAAAGAGAATCAAGATACTCCTTCACATTGTCCTCGAATTGCCATAGATCAACGTCCTTTTCATAGGTTGCATCAACTCCAATGTCACCTTTCCACAAATAAGATAGTCTGTCCATCTGTTCTTCTTACTTTTCCCCATTGTTTGTTGACCCATGATCTTTGCTACCTCTTTATCATATTGTTTTCTAATCATAGGAGCAGCTTTGTTAGCCTGCAAACGATCTTCTCCCACCAAACTTTCATTAAAGGGCTTCAGATAGCCTACATGAAAAGTAGGATGCACCTTCAAACGATCAGGTAGCTTCAGTTAGTATGCTACCTTCCCAACACACTTGGTATGCTACCTTCCCAACACGCTTGATTACTTCGAAGGGACCATCATATTTTTGAACTAGCTTACGATGCACGGTTTTGCTACTAATCTTTTTCAAGATCCGGGGAGTCAATTTTAACAAAACTTTATCACCAACTCGGAACTCCACATGTCTCCGGTTCTGATCAGCATACTTCTTCATACGTCGGGTAGCTTTCGCAAGGCTGTCATTTGCTTGCTCAATCATTTCCTACTTGTCTTGCGCAAATCAAAAAGCAATTGGACATACACTGCGTCCCCCTTCTTTCACAATCTGGAGAGGAGTCTTAGGCATATGTCTTATAGTTAACTCAGCCGGACACATCCCCATAGCACATGATTGATGGAGATTGTAGCAAAACTGGGCCGTATCAAGCAAGGCAACCCAGTTTTTCTGATTGGATGTAACATAATGTCTGAGATATTCTTCCAGCAATGCATTTATCCTTTCTGTTTGACCATCAGTCTGCAGATGATTTGATGTTGAAAAATTCAATTTAGATCCCATCATGTTGAACAACATGGTCCAGAATTTGCCTATAATTCGAGAATCACGATCACTCATGATGTCCTTGGGTATTCCAAAGTACTTCACACGTTTTTGAAAAAAAAGAAAGATCCGTGACAATGTCCGTAATGCACTCATGTTGAGCTGTAATGAAGATTGAATATTTTGAGAACCTGTCCACCACCACCATAATGGACTTGAACCCATCAACATTCGGAAAACCAAAAATGAAATCCATAGAAATTGACTGCTAGGGCCATTTTGGAACCAGCAAAGGTTGGAGCAAACCTGCCTCTTTCCTCCTTTTTATTTTATCATGTTGGCACATCAAGCAAGACTTCACATACGCCTATACCTCGTCACTCATCTTCGGCCAGTAATACGATTTCGAGAGCAAAGCATCCTTCCAATGCTCAGATGGCCTGCCCATAGTGGATCGTGAGTTTCTTTTAACAATATCTACCTCAGTCCCTCACCTAAAGGCACATACAATCTGCTGCCTTTGGCATATATCAAACCGTCTTCAATCCAATACCGTCTCACCACACCATCTTTAATTTCATGCAACAGCTTGGTATAGGCAACATCTTTTCAGCCCACTGTTTGATTTTGTCAAGAAAATTTGATTCAACCGTCATGAAAGTCGACACATAAACTTCCACGGACTTTCGACTGAATGCATCAGCGACCTGATTCTGTTTGCCTGGCTTGTGAACCCACGCAAACTCAAATTCAGCCAAGAACTCCTGCCATCTTGCCTATTTTGCCGACAATTTCTCTGGGATCGAAAATATGTATTAGTTACATTATCTATTAGAACAGTGAATTTCGTTCCTAACAAATAATGTCACCAAGTCTCCAGGCAATGAACAACCGCCATCATCTCTTTCTCATGAGTTGAATATTGTTGTTTTATCTCCTTCAATTTTTAACTTTCATAAGCGACCGGATGACCCTCTTGTACCAATATACCACCAATAGCACGATCGAATGCATCCATGTGTACTTCAAATGGCTTCTCGAAGTCAGGTAGCTACAGCTCTGGTTCAGTTGAAACGACCTATTTTAACTTCTCGAAAGCTCTTGGCACTCCTTAGTCCATTCCTACTTCCGTTCCTTCTTCACTAAGTCCGTCAAGGTATTCACATTCTTGGAATAGCCTTGAATGAACTGTCGATAATGGTTGGCTAATCCGAGAAATGAACGTAGTTCAGCGACCTTGGATGAACTTGGTCACTCCATGATAGCCTTCACCTTCTTTCTATCTATTCTAATGCTTCCTTGTCCCAACTAGTGTCCCAAAAACATTACTTCCGACCGACAGAACTTAACATACAATTGGTGTTCTTTAAGCCTTGAAAACAATTGGTTAAGTGTACAATATGATCGTCCCACTATCAATTGTATATCACGATGTCATCCAAATAGACGACAACAAAATCATCTAAGAACTCGTACAATACATCATTCATCAAATTGCAAAAGTAGTAGGTACATTTGTAAGACCGAAGGGCATAACCAGAAATTCGCATAAACCATATCACACAGACAGTCTTTGATTCATCCCCTTCAACAATTCTCACTTGCCAATAGCCCGATCGTAAATCCAGCTTGATGAAGAATTCAGCCTTTGTAAACCAATCAAATAACTTAGCAACATTAGGCACCGGGTACGTGTTCTTCACCGTCACCTTATTCAGTCCACGATAATCCTCCACATCATCATGGAACCATCATGCTTCTTCTGAAATAGAACTGGGCACCGTAGGGAGCTTTCAAAGGCTGAATGAATCCTGCATTAAGTAAATCATCAAGCTATCTCCTTAACTCCACAAATTCTGACGGAGCCATTCGATATAGGGCTTGTGCTGGAGCCCTTCAACCTGGTTTGAGTTCAATGTTTTGATCAACAGTACGAAGGAGTGGGAGCATTCTTGGAAATTCTGGGGGCATCACACCAACGAACTCTTCCAAGACACTTGCCACCTGATCAGGTACCTTCAAAGCTGCAACATAAGTCGTCTCCCCTTTTTTCAGACCCGCTTTAAGTTTTTTAGCAGATTACATCTCATCCTGAATTTGCTTCCCTTTATTCTTGTCAAGATGTCTCACTGGTACAAAACAGAAACTTCCTTCTTCTCCAATGTATAGCCCATTCAAATGCGGTACCATAGATGCCATCGCCTTGAAAAAAATTCAATACCGAGGATCAAATCAAAATCATCCAAGGGAACGATCATCAGATTGCACCTTCCCTCCCATTCGCCCACACGAAGGGTGACTTCAATGGATCCCTTCACAGGCTGTATTGCAGAATTCACAGGCTTGATTTTCGTAGTCACTTGAGTCATGCTCAAACCCATCTGTTCAACAATTCTGGAACTTACAAAGTTGTTTGTAGCACCCGTGTCCATCATTGCTAACACTTTTGTCCCATCAATAGTAACTCGAACATACATCAAGTCACGCTGTAGCATAGTGATGGCATTTACGAGCTATAGCGGATTTACTCGTGTAGGGGTATCATACGAGCTGTCATCGTTGCCTTCCAACATTAAGACATTTAGTTTCTTCCTCTTTGGACAATCCTTTGCACGATGGGGACCGTTGCAAATGAAACATCCACGAAAACTTGTTGACTTCTAACACTGATCACCATCTTTCGATTTGGGGCCATCGAATTTCTTTTTCTTGTCCCTTTTCTTCCAGTCTTTCGATGTGCCAGCCTTTTCTCGGTGTTTTTCATCTGAACAAAGGAGTTATCACCCATCTTATAATAAAAAAGACAATCCACTGCTGCCATTGTTGAAGGAAGGTCCTTCACTCCTTGCAATCACCATCTTTCGATTTGGGGCCATCGAATTTCTTTTTCTTGTCCCTTTTCTTCCAGTCTTTTGATGTGCCAGCCTTTTCTCGGTGTTTTTCATCTGAACAAAGGAGTTATCACCCATCTTATAATAAAAAAGACAATCCACTGCTGCCATTGTTGAAGGAAGGTCCTTCACTCCTTGCCTCCACAATTTCCCTTGTGCCCAACCTTATAATCCCGACATGAAATTAAAAAGCTTATCCTCCTCGAACATATTCTGGATATCTTGCATGAGACTACTGAATTCCTTCACGTATTTCCTCACACTACCTGTCTGTCTTAGTTTTTGAAAGATTCCTTTGCAACCCAAGCAGTGTTGCAAGGCAGGAACTGATCATTCAATTCCTTCTACAACGTTTCCCAAGTAACAACAGGTGACCAGTTGTAGCTCATCGTTCACCCGAGTTCGCCACCACAACTTTATATCTCACGACAATCACATCGAAGTGATATTTACCCATTTATCCTCTAGAATACGAGCAGCCTTGAAGTACTGCTCCATGTCCTATAGGAAATTCTTTAACTCCTTGGCATTACGAGCACCATCGAACTGTTTTGGTTCTGGAGCATGAATTTTAGAAGCACACACTACCTCTTACACAGTAGTACTGCTTAGGGCCAATTTTAGCAAGAAAAATTCACTTTCAAGGGCATCAAAATGAGTCTTTGAGTTATCCGCCGCTCCAACAAATCTTTCATGAACGATGATTATCTTTCGTCAACTCCCCTAGCAAACTCCTCGAATTGAGCCCTCAATTCTGTGTGCACGTCGTTATGTGCATGGACCTGTGCATTCAAAATAACTGCATTGTCGGTCATAGGGACACTAACAAAATCCTCCAACGCAGAAATTCAATCCTTGAGATTCTGATTTGCAGCCATGTTTATAAGCGAAACCCAACAACTGCAATGAGGCTTTGATATCAATTATCACGGGACGAAATCCAAGTAAAATATTTAGCCAAATTTTCACCTATGATGGCTCTGAGTTTCTACTTAGTCAGCTTACCAATTTGTACAGTGTACACACACGAAGTAAGGTAGTAAAGTAAAGCAAGACAGCATTACGAGTAAACTCCACGTGTTTTATTACTCAACAATAATACAAGACATGAAGGAATGCTAAAGGAACACAATATGTTTTTCTGTGTCTCATCAGCCATAAATTCTCTCAATTTATAGGCTAAAACTCATGTGCAGTTAACACCCTTAACTACCAAAGGGATTAACCAACCCAATTGCCTAGAAAATGCTAGAAATTTTATCCCACAACTATTCCCAACAACTATCCAAACTTTCCACCAATATGGACTCTGAAAACTGCCCAGCACATGTGCTAAACCTGTGCCCCATTTGAAGACCCGAATTTGTGGACTTTAGTCCACTAACAACAAGCTGGATCAGCCCATGCCTTGCTAATCTGCGACACTCTGCCCACGAACAGCAACCCGGATCAGCTCATGCCTTGCCAATCTGTAACCTTGACACAAAGCAAAACTGAAGTATCATTTCCACATTTTCCTTGCCCGAAATCCGAAATGTGCACCATCATCATATCGTCCCGCAGAATCCCGACATGAGTGTAAGGTATCCTCATACCTTTGCACATATCAACCTTCAAGGGGCTGACACTAGTCATCTTCTATCAATTGTTTGCTTATTTGATAGTAATCTCTTATATTGTGAAGAATCCAAATGCCTATTTGCACAATCTTTAGGAAATAAGATGTCATCAACTCTTCTGGGACCAATGTCAACTAAATAATCCATCGTTCTTTCATCAATAATTTCCAATTCCAAGGATCATCCAAATTCAAACAAAAGTGACTCTTTTCTTCCTTATCATCTACTTTATCAACACGTCCATATTTCATTGCTTATTCTTCCTTATCATCTATTTAATTAACTCAGGCACGAAGAATCACTACTTCACCCTCATTCGACACATTCACATTGCTGCTTTAAAAATACTTGTCAATATCCCCTGCTTGACTTTGAGTTAATGCAATTTCATTTCGTTTCCTCTTTCTTTTTAGAGCTCCAGACTCATATTTAGGAGGCATGGTGTATGAGTCTATACCGAATGCCCAATGATTAATCTAAAAGATAAATATCTCAATCATTTCACAATTAAAGTTTTCAACATAGTTACTAAGTGCGCATGTGCAATTTATTCTACAATAATCAATCATATAAGCCGACCAGGCCAAAATTATATAAATCGACAAGATTTCAAACATTTCCAATATATTCAATATCAAGTTAGGGCAAGTCATTGCTTACTTGATAAGTAGAATTTCGATGAAAATTATGAAATCACACCTTTGAGAATTCCACTATCACTTTTCGCAAGCCTGAAATAAAAAATATAACATCAACTACCAATACAAATATGAGATTCTATTGCATTAATCTATTCCATATGAGTGGAAGGGCACCACGAAAATTGTAGACAAGAACCATCAACTAGTTTTGGAAGATATGAAAACATATATACACACATGTGAACATGCCAGCAATGTAACATGATTGATCTCTAAAATGCTAGTGCAATGGTAGAAAGGAAAAATTCCAAACAATGCATCACATCAATGATCACTCCACCACATGAGAAAGGTAACAAAACCAAGAAATATCAAATTACCAATTAGCAAAACTTAAGAACAATCAATCACAAAGTGACCTTCAATAGGATAAAATCACATAAGGAAAGAAATTAAATAGGAATCAATAGCAAAAATTGGTCCAAATAAAGGAAATTAAATCCCTTCCATGAAAAATAGTATTCTAACCAAAATCCTAAATCAACATGCATATATATACACAAAAACCCATTTTTGATGGGAAGAGAAAGAAACTTAATTTCAAAATTCTCCAGAACTCACCTAAAACAAGAAGGTACTTATTGCTAAACTTCCTTGTAAATCCTGGTAATTAGGTCAACAAAAATTAAAACATTTGTTCCGTACACAGAATCAATATTCAATGGGGCAAGACAGATCAATGGCTAGTTGGAGGTGGCAACTAGCCAGAGGATCGAGGACTCTTTGTGGCGTTGTTCTGTTAGGGTTGAAAAAGGGCCACCTTGTTGTGATTTTTTTTTTTAAAAGATTGAAGGGAAGGAGAAGATTGTCATCGCTTGGTCGTCAGTCCGATTAGAGTTTGAAGTGTTGCAGTGTGAAGGCATCGATGTCGAGAACAGACGGACCGACAGAGAAAAGAATGAAAATTGATTTTTATTTTTCTTCAATTAGTAATAACAAAAAAAGGGGCCAAAAATGAGGCCCCTTCGGTTTTGGGCTTGAGAAGAAAAACATTTTGAGCAAAAAATGAGGCTTTATCCAGTTTTGGGCCTGAGGCGCATGCCTCATCCGTCTTGCCACAGGGCCGCGTTTGGATAGAGGTAAGGAGAAAGAGTGTAAATAGTTGATGAGAGGTAGTCTGTAGTGTTAGGTTTGTCGCCTATTTATAGTAAGAATTCTTGGACTATGTATAAAAAAGTGGTCCAATAAATACATGTAATCATGTGGTCAATTCAATTGACTTGACTTGAAATTTGGTGAAAATAATACATATGGTAAAATCAATTACTTTTATTTATGTGGTCAAATCAATTATATTGGCTTGAAATATGGCGTGAATAATGCATGTGGTCAAATAAATCTTAAATCCACATATATTTTATGCATGATTTCATCTAGTTTTCAAGATAACTCTCCAATTAGGTCCTCAAACTATGGCTAATAAACAACAAGGTCATTAGACTAAGCCAATAACCAGTAAGGCCATTAGGCTTTAATAATAGAGCACAGAAGTCCTAAATTTAAATCTAACTAGAAGTAAAAGTTTGGGATGTTACACTTTTCACGCATATGTAAAAGTTTCGGATGTTACACTTTTTATGATGATAATTTAAAAAAAAATATATGAAAAATAAAAACTGTTTGTCTCAAACAGGAAAAAATTATTCTCCTATCACATGTTTTGCATAATATTTACATAATTATACATGTGCATATTTTTTAATTCATTCATCTCTGTGTTCTTTATGATTATCACTTCTTTTTCCTTTGTTATTCATGAGAGAGAGAGAGAGAGAGAGAGAGAGAGAGAGAGAGATTAGTATTTATTTTAGGGAGTTGAGTATATGAGTTATGTGAGAATTTGAAATTTATTTGACTTAGTGGGAGTCATATGGATATTTCTGTTAGAATTTTATTATTGATATTGTGTTTTATCAATATTGATATTAAATTTCTATACTTAATTTCTAAGTTAGTAATTCACATGGTATTGCATTCTATGGTTTTACACATGTTTTACTTTTGTTGTTTCATAACTTAGTTATATTTTATTTAATTGCAAGTTTCCTCGTGCATTTCACGTGATATTGTTGTCTTCATGTGTTTTAGAAAACAGTTTGATAAGATGATTAAAGTAAATTATGGACATTAAGTCTTTGGGTAGATTTTTTATTTAACTTCTATTTTGAAATAATTGATTGTGCCATTAAATGTCAAATGAGAAGATTGTTATGTCCAATTTTGTAATTAACAAAATTAAAAAATTTCAAATTTGCAATGGCAATTCTCTTAGTCAAAATTATGTACTAGTTGAATTATATTAGGAGTTTATCGAGTTGTAATCAAAGTTAAAATATGAGTTATTGAATCCTCATTAAAGTCTAATGAGTTGGGATTGGTAGTATAGGTCTTGAGGGAGACAAGATTTCCAAGAAGATGGCATATGTTCATTGAAATGCAATTAGAAGTCAAAAAAGTGTAATAAGTGTTCACAAATCATGATCCAAATTCCCAGCCACAAGTTACGACGCATTTTTCATGTAGAAATCATTGGAATTTAGAAATGTTATTTTAGAAGAATTGTAATGCTTTGAGTTATCTTTTCAATATACTTTGAATCACTTCAATCTAATATCGGAAGAGAATGTTATGATAAAGTTACCGACGACTGCTTAGTGCTTGCTAGCCTGGTGCTCGAGAATGGTGGTTATCCAAGGAACAATATATTTCGATTTTCAAACTGATTTTGAGTTCATTTTCACACCAAATACTACTCATTATAAATATACATCCTATGGGACGTCCAAAAATACGGTTGAACAATATTTTGATTATAGAAATTATTCATTGAAGATCCAAACATCCTTTCATTGTTTTCTTGATTCAACCACAATATTATTTGTTCTTTATTCAACCCATATATTGATCCAATTAGTAAAGCCTTGTTGTAAATCAAGAGTTTGTTCTTTAAAAGCCTAAAACATATTACAATATCTCTTGCATCAGCCTACAAGATCAAAACACAGAAAGATCATTGATGAAACACCATACCTACATTCGCCATTAGCCTTTATAATTGTTGGAGTTTTGGGAAGATGCCCTTAGAGTTCCTTTATTGGAGAACGAGGTTCGTTCTTGAAATTCCACAGAAAATAAACGATATCGAAGTCGGGAGCTAATGTGAGGAGCGCACAATGGAGGAGGGCCAATGTGATTATAGGAAGAAGGTCAAAAGGACTAAAGGTTAGTCGAGTTGGACCATACTATAAGTCTTATTGTTTATAGTGGATTGCTGACTGATAAAGTGTCCGAAATTTTTAATTCTCTGCGAAGGGATTTCTCCGTAATCACATCTGTGTTATTTACTGTTTTCTATTTACAAACTATGGTAATCAAATTTAAGATAAATTGACTTGGTTGACAAAATCATCTAGAAACAATTAAAAAGTGACGTGTTGCTTTTAATTGTGTAATTCCGTATGTTGGGTCTAAATATTTGATAAATTTAAACTTTCAATTGTAGTGTCATTTTATTAAAATGTCTTTCAGATTAATATAAGCAAAGTTGACTAGAAAAACTAAAGTATCTAAATGGAGTATAATCGCTAGATAACTTTGCCTTGTTTTGACGTCAATGTTTAGATAGTTCAATCTTTGTGCAAAAAATAACAGGGACTGAGTTTTAAATCTGTCATCAACTTTATTTAGTTTGATGATAATGTTTATATGATTTGAAATTCATATAAAAAGGAAGATGAATAATATAATAGCACTTTGAAGAGAAAATGATATATTCGTCAAAAATTATAAAATTTAACATCTATCCCTAAAAGTGAATTCCTATCTAAGCCTCCGTTTGGCCCACATT
>CAIGRL010027415.1:0-10906 GCA_903798325.1 Fraxinus xanthoxyloides
AAAAATCAGGTTTTCCATTAATTAATTATATTTTACAATTATGTTAAATTACATATTTAATTGTAATATAATATAATTAACACACCCCACCTCCACCACCCCACCCCCATTGCTTCGGCGACTTGTGACTGTCCAGCGACGGCGACCGTTCTGGTGCCATGTAATTCCGACGACCAGTCAGATTCCGAGTGAGTATATGTCACGGATTTTTAAAATTTGTCGGCTACAGATTTCTGCCTGTTATTGAAAAAAAAAAGTATATGTCACATATTTTTAATTTGGTCACAAGTTAAAAAAAAATTTAGATAACATAGGTCACATATTTTCAAATTTATTGTCACAAATGATATGTTTGTTGGTCACAGATCATATTTATGAGTTACAATTGACTTTAATGATAACTAATAAACAAAACTATAGGTCACATATTTTGAATTGGTCACAAGTTAAAAAAAATTATAGATAACAGAAGTCACGTATGTCCAAATTAGTTGGTTACAGATTATCGAATTTTAAAGTCACGGTTTAATAGTTGGTCACAGAGAACCGTATAGTTAGTCACAGACACCCAAATACCCGTCCCCCAGTCCCATCACCCGACCAATACTTGGTCACATCTCACAAATCGACCAAATAGTTGGTCATAGACATTTTGTCCCATACCTGTCGCCACCGTCACAGCCACAGTCACAATTACCCTCCAACAATAACACCAACAACAACTACCACCATTACCCCCTGCACAACCCCACCAATATCGTCGGCCCCATCAAAACACTATCACACAGACGACCACCACAGATCCATACAAGTTTATCGTCACCACACGAACACAAACTAACCAGTCACAGAACACGTGACAGGGCAAAAACTGAACCCCAAGCCGCCGATTCGCCCGCCACAACCCCTTCTTTCACTCACAGATTCGCTGCCCGCACGCACGCAAATGCAATCGCACATCGTTGCCCGCCACACACAGTACCTCCACCTACATTGAAGACCCACACTGCACACACAGTCCGACCACCACCTCACCATTTGCATTTGCAAAAGACCATCACAATGTGCAAATCGCTAACAACAAAACTAACCCCGCTAAGAAGATCTGAGAATGAAGAAAAACCCAAAACCACCACAAATCGTTGGACCGCTAGCAGCGTCGCGACGCTAGCCATCCACCAATAATAGCGTTGTGACGTTGTTGTAAGCTGTGAATCGCAACAGCGCAGCAGAGCGAGACGCTGCTGCTACGATTCACAGCAGAGGGAGGGAACGGGAGAGGGAGGGACGATGTCGGTGGAGGCGGCGGGCGGTGAGAGATTGGAGAGAAATTGGGAGAGAGTCGATTCAGGGTTTTATATTTAAAATGAATTTGGTGGGGGTAGATAGTAGGGTGGGTATATAGGTTAATTTAATTTTATAATATCATTAATAATATTATTTGTGAAATTAAAATCGATTTTTGATTAAAAAACGTTTAAACCTGATTTTTAGAGAGTTCAAACTAAACAATTGATTTTAGGTAATTTCCTTTTTTTTTTTACGAGCAGCTTGAGGACTTGTCCAAAATCGAGGGGTTTTTTTTTAAAAAAATGCTTATCTTAAAAAAAAAACGATGAACTTGCGAGCCAAAACTCGGCTCGTCCACGAGCTCGACCTGCGAGTAACGAGCCACGAGCTCGGCTCGTGACGACTAGCACGAGCGGGCCGAGTCGATTACCTCTACAGTTTCTCAAATGTCTGCAAACTCTGTAACAGTTACTCTTATTTTTGTAATATAAAAATGAATATTAAAGTGAAATTAGAAAAAGGAAATTATTGTACTGATGGGACCCGGGGATCAATGGACAGATCCTATATTATCCAATCGGAAATAATGTTTCTAAAAAATCCAAAGTACCACGGGTTAGTACTAATTTCTGACACCCGCTTGTGCACTGCCAAGTGCGGAGTGCCCTCACAAAATCATGCTACATGAACATAAAAATTAACATAAAATTTGACATGATATTATGTGACATTTTATCATTGAACTATGAACAATATAAAATACATTAGATTTTTTCATCTAATCATTTGTTGTTATATGCAATTATTTAAATTTTTTTGTCAAATCCTTCCGACAAAACAGCTTTATTCCCCCCGTAAAAGGATAAATCAATGCATATACTACTTGGTAGCCCCTGTTTTGCCCATCTGTTTCTCTTTGTCTAAGCTATATAGATGCAATTATACAATGGGAAAACTGGAATATTATTATAAACCCTTAACTTTCAAACGTAATGATATTTAAGTGCATGAATTTGATCATCAATATTTAATATTAAAATCGCACACTTCAATTCAATTGAAAGTTGCGTGCAACCTTGACATTCACAATCAACGATTTTCAGTCATATAAGAATCTAAATTCATGAATTTAAATAGGTCACTGAATCAGAGTATCTCCAATGGTGATATAAAAAAGAAATTTAAATCTCAAAAGTAGTCGAAAACATCTCCAATAGAGAGATGCAAATTGTATTTTTTGACTAGAAAATGAAAAAAAAATAAAAATCATAAGAGGCAAAAAGTGGATTAGATCTTTCAATTAGAGCAGAATTTGGATTTAAATGTCAATGAGGATGAAAAAATAATTTTCTAGATATAAAATTTACACTCAATTTTACACCATCATTGAGAATGCTCTCAATACATTATTTTTTAAAGAATTGTGCACTACGTGAAAGGTTAAAGAATACAATATTAATTTTCCTACAGACAATTTCGAAAGTTGGAAGCTCGGACTTTTCCTTATGCAAATATATGTGTGTAATATTAATCTCATGCTTTCAGCGTATATGATAAAAACTTCTCACTTTAATATGATAAAGATAACTGTAAGTATGATTCTCTGAATTTTATGACTGTCCTTCTATCGCGTCAATGAGAAATTTTTATTCCATTGTGGACACTGGAGATTAGATATGTATATATCTATCTCTTCGCGTATATTCATATACACTCTACCTTTTATGATTGGACTTTTTAGTGAAAGAAAAAAATATGGAATTGTGAGTCAGTACTCGTCTGTCTGTGTTCTTTTGTTTTACAGCTCGTGATGAGATAGAAAGTGAACGCGCAAGGACAGAGAGAGAGAGAGAATTGTGATGATATGCCACGTGGAGGGTAGAGTAGTCTATAGCATTGAAAAATGTCTTGCCTTGTCGATGAGGAGTTGTTGAGACAACCACAGCCTTGTCTTTTATATGGACTCACCGAGGCCTCCTGTTCTTCTTTCACCAAAATTCTTCTTACCATAAGATACAGCCTAGATTTATTAATTCTGGGTTTGAGTTAATTTATGATCCTCTCTTTCTCTGACTCTACAAGAACAAACCAGACATTATAGTACAACAACTGTGTCTTTCTTTGTTCACATAAAAGGAATGAATGGTGTCATTAATCTTGAGTCAAATGAGTCTGAGTTTGTCGAAGTTGATCCTACTGGAAGATATGGAAGGGTATGAATTACGATATGCCTTATTTTTGTACAGATCTAAATTTCTTTGATGTGTTTAATGTTGTAATTTTTTATTTTTTTATTTTTTCCTTTTCTGTTTGCAGTATAATGAAGTTCTTGGTAAAGGGGCTTCAAAAACAGTGTATGTAGTAGCTATTTTTCTGCAGTAGAACACAAATTTACTGTCTATTCGTGTTCTAATTCGTCTGGTTTTGTGACATTTTCTGGGTTTTTCAGTTACAGAGCGTTCGATGAATATGAAGGTATTGAAGTAGCCTGGAACCAGGTGAAGCTCTATGATTTTCTGCAAAGACCAGAGGATCTGGAGAGATTGTATTGTGAAATTCATCTCCTCAAGACTCTGAAACACAAGAATATTATGAAGTTCTACACTTCCTGGGTTGATACTACCAACATGAACATCAATTTTGTGACAGAAATGTTCACCTCTGGTACTCTCAGACAGTAAGTACTAATTGTTTCTTTCTGATTTTTTAATGTGGGTATTTGCAAATTTTCACCATTAATCTAAACTAGGTATAGGCTGAAACATAAGAGGGTTAACACTAGAGCAGTGAAGAAGTGGTGTAGGCAGATCCTGATAGGACTTCACTATCTCCATACCCACGATCCACCTGTTATACATAGAGATCTCAAGTGTGATAACATTTTTATTAATGGAAACCAAGGAGAAGTCAAGATTGGTGATCTTGGCTTAGCTGCGATTCTGCGGAAATCCCACGCTGCTCGGTGTGTAGGTAAATGGTTAACTTATCTCCGTAATTGATTGATTGATTGAAAATAATAGGATCGGATCATATGGTGTCGTATTGGTTCCCTCAGGAACGCCAGAGTTTATGGCTCCAGAGGTGTATGCAGAGGAATACAATGAACTAGTCGATATTTATTCATTTGGTATGTGCGTTTTGGAAATGGTGACATTTGAGTATCCCTATAGCGAATGCACTCATCCTGCTCAAATTTATAAGAAAGTGATCTCTGTAAGAGTTTATACATCGTATCATTGTCAATTTTGCCGATTGGAAACCGACCTCCGAAACTTGAGTTAACAAAATAATTTCGTTTTCCATAGGGAAAGAAACCAGATGCTCTTTACAAAGTTAGGGATCCTGAGGTGCGTCAATTTGTTGAGAAATGTTTAGCTACGGCGTCTCACAGGCTGTCTGCTAGGGAGCTTCTCGATGATCCGTTTCTCCAAATGGATGATTGTGTTTCTGATTTGAGGCTGTTTGATTCTTACGAAGATTATGATGGACTAGGTCCTATGTTAAGACAACCTCACAGTAACAGTTATCTAGTTGAAGCATGCTCCAATTATCTTGGCTATGAACAAGAAAATGGAACAGATTGCCATTCAGTTGAATATGTTGCACATGAAATAGACCTTTTCACAAGTCACGAGGATGATCACTTGGGAAATGTGGACATTGGGGAAGACGATAACATCTTTCTGAGAGTCAGAATTGAAGATCAAGAAGGTCTAGTTTAAGTTTTTCTTTATTTCATTGAAATAGTCAAAATATAATTTGTTTTCGCTCAGTTTGAATGTTGAAATGTATTTTGATCTTTTGCAGGTCGTGTTCGAAATATTTATTTCCATTTCGACATTGAAACTGACACTTCCCTTAGTGTTGCTACGGAAATGGTTGCCGAGTTGGATATCATGGATCAAGACGTGACTAAGATAGCCGAGATGATCGACAGTGAGATTGCTTCCTTAGTACCTGAATGGAAACGGGACTTTCGTATACACGAAAGTATCAATCACACAAACAGTAATTGCTGTCAGAATTGTGCTTTGAATGGTTCTCTGGTTGATTATTTATCCACACACGACCTAGGCAAGAACCTGCAAGTTCTTCAATGTTCTAAGCAAGGATGTGGTGCTATACATGGCCGTTTCGAAGAAATCACGTATCAATTTGAAGGGTCTGAACAATGTGTTACAGAAGGAGCTCCTATGGGATCAAGCCAATCGATTGGTGTACACTACTCTGATACATGGTCACGACACGAGGGTCCTGAATTAGTCTCGAATTTTTCCAGTGACAATCACTTTGGTGATGAACACGAAACCTTTCACGAGTCAACAAACAATAAGAACGAGAAAATCATAAGGAACGACAAGGAGGACGATAAGTCTCCTTTGGCTCAAGAAAAAGATTACGAGAATGAGGTAAGGCATGAACTGAGGTGGCTTAAAGCCAAGTATCAAATGCAGATGAGAGAGCTTAAACTTGGAGATCAACACAAGGGGATCGTGTCAAAATCTTCAACTTTGAAGTCCAATAACGAGAAGGATAAATTGTCACCGAGCTCCTCAAGTCTGTCGCAAGAAGAGAAGTGTTTGACCTCATTTTTCCCGGCTGATGCAGGAAACAAACGTGCTACCCAAAAGGTTCACAGTTATGAATCTGCTTTTGATTCTTTTAGTCCAGTACATATGATCACTGCCAAGAATTTTTATACTGGTACCTTGCTTTCACATCCCCTTCACAGGGCCACATCTTTACCAGTAGATGCTATAGATTTCTGAAAATAATTTCTTGTGTTGAATGAGTGAATGTACATTACGAACAAGCATATTAAAAAATAATAATACAAGTTCTTAAATTAATTATTTTCTAGACCCAGAGAAAAAAAAAATAACTTTTTTTCCATTGAGTGCATTAAATACTTGCTTGTCACGCGCGTATTGTTTTTGTTTAACTTTTTGCGTTTAGAGATTGTTATCTTTTGTGACTCAAATTATATGTGATTTGGAAGTTTGATTAATGGAGGAAGTCTAGATAATTTTGGTTTAAAAGTACGGATAGGTAAGGGATGAAATTTCATAATGGATTGAGAGTTTGATTAGAACAAGGAATTTGGGATGGATAAAGAGGATTATACTTCATCTTTAACTTCAAGATTTGACTCCTATAAATACTCCAGAAGTTGCCTCTTCGTAGGCTGGAGATCACAATTAGATCATTGTTGTATTTATTAAAAATTTGAGATAACTGTTTAGATTTAGATTGAGAGAATCAAATGTTGTAAATACAATTTTAATTTTTTGGTATAATAAATTCTCTTTTTCTTCCACGAAAATTAGAACATATAAGAATAACCACCACTTGAATTAGAACAAATTCTCTGAAAATTAAGTAGTTTTAAGTTTTAACAACATACTTTCAGGCCGGTTGACGGGGCTTATGAAAAATAAAAAACTGTTATTGAGATTAAGAAATTATTTTTGAATATGTTTGAGTAATTTTTTGTAAATAAAAAAGGAAGTTTTGCCAAAGGTACCCTCCGTATACTCGTGACTTTACGAGTTTTTAGTTGAGCATAAATTAGAAGAACTATCGTTTTACATTTAAGAGTTTTTTTTTTTTTTTAATCTTAGACAAGTGTTTAATGAGAGAAAGACACGTCCTTGGATGGCTATCAAGGTCTCATGCTTTTCTCAAGTCCCAACTCATTAATAATGTGAAAAAGTTCAACTTTTATTTTTTCACAACTATTCTTAGCATGAATTATCATGCAAAAGTTATATAATAATGACAAAGTAGAAAAAGAAAATTATCAGATTCCTTTTTTATTATCGTTTTAAAAGGTTCTTTATTGAATAACCATCCCATGTTGAGCTCAGCACCATAAGAAAAAGCAGACGAAAAGAGTTCACCGTACAAACAATAATCATCCTTTCTTTAGACTTCTACCAAAAGCAAACATTTATAAGATATTTTGTAGAAGCAAATATTTAACCTCTTTTTTTTTTTAACTTTAAGAGCCTCTTTGAGGTCTATTTTATTGTAAGAATGCATTTGAATATAATAATTTGATACAAAATATATAATTAAAAAATAAAAATAAAAAATTAGGTTTACATTTAATATTATTTTATTAAAAAATATGTTGTTAAAAAGAAAAGAAAATATTTTGAAAATAATGGGATCAAACAAGAGTCTAATCTTGTCAATTACTACCCAGCCCATCCACTATACTAAACGGATTAATTATTTAAATGATTACTAAACTATATCAAATGCTACTACTTAATAACTAAATTTAAAAATATATTTCAATGATCATTGAACTATGCACTATGTCACCCGTCTGTTACTCAAGTGGGAACATCCGTTAGATTCAACAAATAGCGTCGACTTGAGTGATGATGGGTAACACGGTGCATATTTCAGTGACCATTGAAATACAATTTAAATTCAGTTATGAAGTAGTAACAATTTTAACTGCAAGTGAATATTTTTTAATCGCTCGTTATCGAGTTGCACGCTTCCAGAAGTGAGCTATTTACTATTGTAGTTTCTCTTTATTGGTGAACTACTTTCAATCACCATTGAGTTATGCGTACAAACTTCTCTTTACTGGTGAGCTACTTTCATTCACCATTGAGTTATGCGTATAAACGGCTATGCTGCACCGGAATACATGGTTAAAGGTTCGGCAAGTTGGAATGCTTCTTCTTCATTTCTTTTGCAGTTGAAAAAGAAAAAAAAATTAATTATTACTTTTTTCCAAATTTAGATATACTAAAATCCTCATTCATGAACATGTTATTTGATGGAAAAGTGTGACATATATAGTTTTGGAGTTATACTTACCATCTGGACGTGTGTCTATTTATATTAGGGATACTGGTGAAACATGAATGCTGAGTGATTAATAGCAGTAGTTATTGGTAAAATATTCTCGTTATTTTTATTAATGCCTCTGCTTTCCTTTTTTCTCCCTAAATTTTGTTGCTTGCAGGTATATCTACTTTACATTGAATATGGTGACATGTTTGATACGTGGAATTCGACAGAACTAAATAAATAATGATGATATGTTGTGATCGTATCATAATGGCAAACGAATATGGGCTCGATTGATCTGACAGCGACTTTGGAAATGGCCTAAACTATGAGCTGAATGTTTCAACATATCAAATATTGAGCATCCTGATGCTGTTTAACAATGCTGATTGTCTTCGCTATAAGGAGATTGAGAAGGATACTAAAACTCCCTCTTCTGATTTGAAAAGGTGTCTACAGTCAGCTAGTGTTAAAGGGAAAAATGTTAAAGATGTTAGAGGGCAAGATGCTAAAGGTGAAGATAATTGGAACTGTTGCTGCACAGAAGGAATTCCAAGCCTGAAAGACAAGAGACAAGACAGAGGGTGGAGGAGGCCAGGAAGCCCCAGATTGAGGCTGAAATAGTAAGAGTAATGAAATCTGTGAGACGTTTGGACCACAACAATGTCATTACTATTTTTATTTGAGCTTCGGCAAGGAAACTACAAGTCTACAACTGTTTCATTAAGGTTTTTATTTCCGCAAGCTTGGTTTTTATTCAATAAATTTCTAGGTATAGATTCTCTGCGTTGGCCACCGGGCTAATTGACACACATACACAAGGTAGCTTTTGTTCTTCGAAAATTTTCTCCAACACGAGTCCGGTTTTTTCCCGGTCTTGAGTCAATAGATAACAATTCTTTCACGAAGCACTCTCTAAGACATGCTCTGTTGAGGTGGAAAAGCAGATCATGTGTAACCTTTTTTTCTTTTCTTCTTCTTCCTTACAAACTATGGCTTCATATAATCTTGCCAGATCCAAAACTTAGAACAAGGACAGGTTGAAGATAATCGAGTGGGAGTATAAGCATGGCTGCTAGTCTAGTTCTTGGAGAGGGAAGAAGATAGGAACGAGGAAACAAATAACTCGTTTCATTACGTTGAACCAGCACAAGCCGTATAGAACCTAAAATGATGGCATATATAAGAATCCTAAATTTTCTGTTAAGTTTCGTTAGGGGGATTAAATTGTATTGATTTTTTTTTTTGAATTGTGTCTTGTTTGATTACTAGTAAGGTGAGTCTTCAAATATATTTCAGTATATTACCTTCCATAATGTCTCAAGTTTTGAGGAGGTTATAAAAGTATCTTCTTTATGTTTCATTCGCACAGAATGAATTCACTTCCTCAATGGCATGTCGCATAAAATAGGAAAATAAGTATAAATCACATGATTATGAAGTTCTTGAAGAATAGCTAAGCTGATGCCTTTTTGTGTTTGAAAAAGCGTAAACTTGCAGAAAGTATTATTAGTGAACGTAAATGCATTAACAGTAAACTGTGGATTTCGATGATGATGATACTTTTTCACCACCAAATTGTACATGTAGAGAAGTATAAATATTATTCTGTATGGTTTGTGCATGTGAACCCCATAAATTCATGTTTATGTTTGCTATCATTTGAAAAATGCCTTAATTGATGCAACAAACTTGTATCGATCTTGAGCTCTCTGTACATGTTCCTATAATACTTCGCAAGCATCTATAATTCTCAGCAAATCCTACAATTCTTCAGCATCCTCCAGCCCAAGTCAAGATCGGAAGATAGGGAGCCTAATGCTATGCCCATTCCATTCAAAGAATTAAAGAATGCGACCAGAAACTTTCGACCTAACAGAATTTTAGGGGAAGGTATTGGTCCTTTTTTTAAGGGATGGATTAACGAGTGCGCTCTTACGGCTACGAAGTCGGGATCTGGAATGGCCTTTGCTATCAAGAAGTGGAATCACAATGGTATTCGAGGGTCCAAGCAATGGTTGGTAGGTTCTTTTATGCAGTCTTTGTGAGTCTTATGACAATGGTTATGGAAAACTTTCAGTAGCCCCGAATACTTTACAGGCGGATGTGGATTATTTGAGCGATTTACGTTATCCAAACCTGATTAAACTTACTGCTTACTGCAACCATGGTGACTACCTGCTTTTGGTATATGAGTTCATGCGAAAAGGAAGCCTGGACGATCACTTGTTTAGAAGTAGGTTGCCCTAAAATAACTTCTTATTCGATACCAATGTTGTTTAATGTACTGGATGTATGTCAATTTGTTTTGTACTTGTTTCATACACGATCATATTTAGGATATTCTTGACTAACACTTGGATATATAATATAAAATGTTATGTGTTTTATTTGTTCCAATGAGGATCCCAATCATTCATATTTTTATTACTATGCTCCTTTAGTTGATCCCAATAGAGAGCCATCACCTGATCTAGTTATGGAATGCTTCACTGATAAATATTTTCTTCTAAACAAAACTTTGAGCATGATAAATGTCCGAGGACTATGGATTTGTAGCTCCCTTCATTGCAAGTTTTTCAAGAACCTGAGTTGTTCTTTCTTTTCATGTTTCTCTGTGTGAAAATTAACTCTACATCATTAACGATGTATTATTGATTCCACGGGGTTATATCAAATATTCTCCAGAAATTTTGAAGCTACATTAGAACATCGATCTAAAAACAATTGGTGACATGATTTGGTGTTGATTTTCTTTCACAGGAGGGCATCTGTGTCTTTCTTGGATTTTTTTTTTTTTTTT
>CAIGRL010027437.1:0-12911 GCA_903798325.1 Fraxinus xanthoxyloides
TCCCACTTGCTCAGAATCGAGTTCGAAGCTGATAAGATAACAAATAACCTAAGTTAAGTATAGTCCAATAATAAAACAATACAAAACTTAGTAAAATAGCCCCAAATAAGTGCACGAAAATGCACTTATAAAGTACTTTTGTGTTTGTGCGATATGATTTTATTTCATGTGAGAAAAATTATATGTGCATGTACGAGTTAGATGGTCTTGTCTGCTAGGATGAATATATTTGAAAGCAGTATTAGTTTGTGAATTGTGAATGAATCTGTGCTTGAGTTTAATTTTTCGTTTATCCATGTGAAGCATGACAATAATTATGCACGATAATTGAGTATAGCATCACATAGGAACGTGAAGATTCATATGTATAGGCTACATATGTAATTTAGGTGCATCATTTAATCGTATACATAATAATTTGCAGTGTTCTAGCCAGTAAAGAAAAAAATTAAGATTGTGGTGATTCCGTGCATGTGAAAAATTGTGTGGATTGTCTTTAACTTTCTAGTATAAGTTTGGTGATGACTGAATGTTGAGGATCTAACCCCTGTAAATTTTGCTTTTCTTTTATAGAAAATAAGTATTGCACTCATTAAGCTTATGTCTCACGTCGGCACCTCTTTTACTTGAGTTAGTAAGTATGTGTGGGTATCTTGAATCCTGGTACCTTTTGGTGTTCAAAAGTCGGGGAGTTATCGACTAAAAGCTCATTACAAGGGTCAAAACGAGAAAAATGGGTGTTGTCAATATTGGGGTGAAGATAAAATATCAAAAAGAGAAAACACTTTATGCAAGTGTGTAAGTAAGAATTGACTGTTGGAGAACTAGATTACTAGTAGATTTGAATCACTTGGTATAAACTTTATTTTTTTAAGCACTTATAATTGGGAGAATCATCACATGATTGAATTTTTTATGTTACTAGTTAGAATAAACCAAATTTGGGTGGTATAATGAACTGATCAAATAAAATATGACACCTTGATGAGAGAATAAGAAAGTTTGAGGTGTGTGATATGAGTGAAGAAATGAGATAATTGACCATTGAGAGTTGGAAATTGAACAGCTTGTAAATGTACAACGTTACACTTGATTCTTCACACACCGATTTTGCATTGGATAAGTGGAAGTTTGGCTCTTGTATTGTGATCTTGAAGTCGTTCATAAATGTGATATAATGTTCTCAATACTGAGCCAAATTGCAAGCTATCTGACTAAGCTTGTGTTTGTGTGTCTTATCTTAGTGATTTTCTTTTGTGTGTTCACTTGAGTTTAGGAATATTTGACGAGTGTGTTTTACTCATGAGTTTTATAAGATTTTAACTTGATTGTTGGCTAAATCTAGTGTTGTTTTATAGGTTGGTGAGATGGTGAAAAAGGGTGCTAAACTGAAGAAACAAGCCAAATAAACTTAGGAAAATAAGTAGAGTCAGCACCTAGGCACCATACTTGGACAGCTCAGACGCTTAAAAGCTGAAATTCCAAGAAACAGCATAGCGCCTAAGCACTAAAATTGCCCAGAAGCAGCAAGGAAATAACATTGATGTAGCACCTTATAGCGCTTAGGTGTTGTGCCGTTTGTACTAGAGTTTCACGATTTCGGCCCGTTAAAAGTCTAGAAAGACTCCAAATTTGGGAAACACAAGAGGAGAAGTATAAATTGTAGAAATGAGGCACTTTTAAGGAATTCTACACCTTGGGAGGCACAAGATACAACTTGAGAATTTGAGAGAAAACCAAAAGGGAGAAAAACAAGAAATCAAGATCTAGGGTTTGAAATCAATATTGGAGGCAAGAAGAGAACTTGGTGCAAGATTCATCATCTTTTCTACATCTTAATTCAAAACCTGGTGATGTATTAAATGCAAATCTTTAGTTTTTCTTCCATTATTATTTTTTTTTAGTTAAATGAGGATAGTATCTCTGAGATTTTATTAATATGTCCTTACTTATGATGGATGATTACCATGGTTACACGAGGAAATAATGAAAGCAGTAAATAAGGAAGTACTACTTCTCTTACAATAAGAACTAATGCAAGTATAGACAAAAATAAGAGTAAAAAATATAAATCATACTCTAATGCTGGGGCAGTCTATGTCTATGAATCTATACGAGTGTCATAATATGTCGTGGTAAGTCAGCTACTTCATACATCTGATATCGTCGATGATCCCAACCCTCTACAATAAGAGCATCTACAACCCGATTCCCCTCTTCGTAGATGTGGAAAACTATGTCTCTGTCGAATGATACGATGTCTATGATCTATCCGGGTAACCCTGAATAGTCCATGGTCCCCTCCTCTAGTGATATAGTGAATAGACAGTATAGAATCTGACTCAATCCAAACGTCTCAAAGATCGAATCCTCTAGCTAGAAGAATCACATCAAGAATAGCCCTAAGTTTTTCTTCCATTATTATGAGTAGCTAAGTTCTCTATTCGGGCAAGCAATGTAATCTTTTGAAACCCTCTATTTCTTTTATTCAAAATTCGAGTTCTTTCATTATTTATGTCTTTATTTTGATTATGTACTTAATGCTTTGAATTACTTGATCACTAATTCAATGATTTTATGAATTTAGTACTAATCTAGAGGTAAGTTTTAGATTTAGGCCACATATTAAAATCCAATAATCTAGCATAACATGTATAGATACTTATACTAATTATTGCGGTCTTATATGAATTTTTAGAATTAATATTTCATTTAACTAATCTTGATTTGTATAGAGATATGAGATTAAATTAGTTAAATAAGCTCAATAAAACTCGAGATGATTAAATTGTATAAAATAAAAGAATTGGATTGAATATTATATTAGGTTATGAATCTTGAATTAATATTTAAATGCTACCACAATAGATGAAAATGTTATGCCCTAATATCTATTCTATATTTGAAACACTAAATTGATCTTTGTGTGCTTCCACTTATTTTCAATTAGTTAAATTAAAAATCACCAAAAATCACAACTCTTTGTTTTTTTTCATCACGTAATAGTTAAAAATAGTGAATTAAGCATTAAAGTCTGGTACTTGTGGGAACGATAATCCAAACTCAAAAGCCCACTATATTAGTTATTACGATATCGTACACTTGAATATAAAAAATGCAACAATGATGATTTGTAATCGGTACTGCATAAGTTTGGTAATGTTTGTTGTACAAGCTACAATTCTAGGTTGTCCATATAAATAGTGAGCAGAGATCATGCTCATAACCTTCAAGCCATGCAATATCTTTCTTCTATGTTATCAAAGTTCTAGTTTGTGTTTTTGTGATCTTGTTATACCTCCTATTTGGTTATAATCTTGGTATTAGAGCCACAATCAAATAATACTCATGTTATAGGCCTCTACGATTGCTAAGTCTTTTCATCATTTTTATTTCCCCTACTAGTACGTAGTGCCATGTTCATCTCAAACTCGACTTTTGGAGGAATATGCTATGTGGTTGCCTTGAATAAGGATCATCTCGAAATATCCTAAAGCCGAAGTTGTGAGAAGATATCTCATAATAGTTTTCACGTAGAAACAATAGTCGGTACCTTGAGGCTTCTTTCTAATTGTTGTGTGTTGGTACCTTGAGACTTCTTTCTGATTGTTGTGACTAGGTTGTATACTCAAGTTTAATCAAGGAGATAGAAACATCTCAAAATATGAGTTCAATCAAGCCTCAAAGTTCATCCACAGGGGTGGACCCAGTATTGTAGTTCAGCCCGGGCGAACGTTGACCGGTCAACGTCCACAATTAGTGATCATAAGGATGAGGTCGTCTATTAATATTTAAAACTTAATATATATTATTATGTTAACAATAATATCAAAGTCAGCAAGTGCCCTAATTATAAGAATTCCAATAATGAATGATCTTTAAGAATAGTCACGAGTTCGATTTTCCCCTCTCTATTGCCGTTAATTTTGGTAAAAGTTGTAAAATGGTAAAAATTGGAGAACTAAAAATATATGAATTACAAGCGAGGGAATCAAAATAGAGACATCTCATAAGAATTGCAAACTCTAGCCAACCCAACTGAATAAGACATTTGAAAATGAAATAAAATAACAGTTATATAAATTAAAAAATTTATCTATTGTAAAAAAATAAAAGAAGTTCCCTACGGATCCAACACGGGCGGCCGTGAGGACTGGGATCACCCCTGACCTTATCCCACTCAACTTTGCATTCTAAGAAAAATCTTCTTGTCCAAAGTAGATTTATCTTCGTGAAGTAGAATACTTAAAATGAAGACAGCAAGGTCCCACCATCACCGACATAGCTCACTAAGCCTCACACATCAGTAACAAAAGTCCTAGAGTAACAATTGAGTCCTAAAGTATATCATATCTCCATCAAGATCTATTTTTGCCAAGGACTAGTCCTAACCTCTCAGTTCTAAAAGTTCTTAGTTCATGCATCTAAAGCAGAACAAATTGTTCCCTTGAAGCACCAATAAAGATTTTTCACGATAATGAAAAATGCAAGGTTATACCCATGTCTATTTTAGAGCTATCAAAACTTCAATTATTTTCCTTGCCTTTGTGGATAATATATTTTTGGAGGACTAGCATCCTTGTATGACTGCCATCTAAACAAATTTAAATGTTACAACTTTTTTGTTACTTTATTCCAACATACCGATCATAGATCTCCATGCCGTAAGTAATCTGAAGGTCTAGCTGCAAATCCCAGGTGTTCCTCACATATGCACTACGTATGCAGCTATACTCCGTTATTAGATGATACATATAGTGTACAAAACCATGTGGTAGATATATCTATTGTCCATGAGATGAACACGATTTTATTCCTCTAGATAGATGCTCAACAAAGCTCCTTCTGTTTCCACAATCTAAAGGGTGAGTTTATTATGTTTCTCATTGAATCGTGTATAACCAATTATGAGAAAATTCATAGGGATAGAAAATTGATACTTCTCAAGAAAAATGATGAATTTATTGAATTCCCTTTCAAGAAGGGAGAAATAAAAATTCACCATCAAGATCAATATACTATATCTAGCAACACTTGAAAAAATCCCTATTTGTGTTTTAATGAACTATGACAACCAAAATTGTGGTCATCTTGAATTATTTCATTTATTGGCGCTATTAATTTGCATCAAAATCAAAAATAGGGACGTCATCCAATTTTTCTAGCCGTAACATAATAATCTAGGTGGTGAATACTCATAAAGAGTTTTCTTCCTTCTTAAAGTATATTTCAAAATATTGGTCATTTTTTTTCTTGAGAAGATAGTATCAACGGATAGTGCTAATTTATTTTTCCCATGCACTTTAACATAATTGGTTACAATGATCCAAGGAGAAACTTAATAATTTGTTGGGCAAGTAGACATAAGAGGGGCTTTGTTGCAAAATTTTGGCATATGCAGCTTAGGCATATGAGTGAAAATAGTATGACATAGTTGAGTAGGAAGAGGCCTCTTGATGGGAAAAGGACTAGTAATATGAAGTTTTGTGAGCATGTGTATCATGTATGCTTTCAAATTTTAGGTTGTCTAAGACTTTTTGGGTTGAAAGTGCTTCTACAGCATTTTTTTTTTCCTGATTAATCGCTTATATTTAGTTAACATTGAAAAAAAGACATTAGAAAAGATATGGTCCGGCAAATCCTTTTATTATTCTAATTTGAAGATTTTTTTTTGCTGTATGTTTATGCTCATGTGAATAGTGAGAAGTTGGAGTTTGGGTCTAGAAAATACATCTTTCTTGGGTAGAAACGAGATGTAAATGGGTATAAAATGTGGTGTCTTGAGACAGGAAAAGTTGTAGTTAGTAGAAATACAATGTTTGATGAACTTCCTATTGTTCAGAATTTGCCCCATGGGAATTATGGTAAAACTGATCAACGGGATCAAAATACTCGGGTTAAGTTAGAGATTACTTTAGAAGAGAGATCGGAGGCTTCGGATAAGTCTAGTTTAGAGCTGACAAAAAATAACATTGTGCCTGTCTTGCCTACACCACCATTAGCACCACAATATTTGATTGCTAAGGATAGACCTCACAGACAAATTTAACCTCCACATAAGTATAGGAAACTAGATTTGGTAGCTTATATTTAAGTGTACCTAATAGTATTGATTTCACTGAAGAACCTGCTTACATATTTAGAGGTAATTAGATGAAGTGATTTTGTCAAATGGTTGATTACAATTCAGGAGGAGTTGGAGTCATTAAATAAAAATAAAACATATGACTTGGTTAAATGATCCAAGGAAAATAAGGTTGTTTGCTTCAAGTGAGTGTTCAAAAGAAAGGAAGGAATATCAAGAGTTGTAGATGCCAGATATAAGGCTAGATTGAAAGTTAAAGGTTACAATCAGATTCCCGGTATTGACTTCACAGACGTGTTCTCACTAGTTATAAAGCACAGCTCAATTTGAGCTTTACTTGGAGTTGTGGCTAATGAAGACTTGGAGCTTGAGCAAATGGATGTCAAGACAATATTCTTACGTGGAGAACTTGAGGAGAACATTTACATGCATCATTAAGAAGGATTTATAGTTACTGGAAACGAGGTATATGTGTGCTTGTTAAAGAAGTTCTTGCATAGACTAAAGTAGTCACTGAGACAGTATTATAAGAGGTTATCTTCGTTCATGACTACTCATAAGTTTTTCAGGAGCGGTTATGATAGTTGTGACTACTTTAGAAAGTGTGATGATAGGTTGGTTACATATCTACTATTGCATGTTGACAGTAGCTAAAGGTAAAGCAAAAGTCATAAAGGTAAAGGCTCAACTCAATGAAGAGTTTAAGATGAAAGATTTGGGGCAGCAAGGAAGATCCTTAGTATGGAGATCTTGAGGGATTGAAAAGTTGGCAAATTATATTTGACTTAGATGGGGTACATTGAGAAGGTACTTCACAGATTCAATATGCTAAATGCAAAGGTTATCAGACTCCTTTGACTGTCTACTTTAAATTGTCATGTGACTTGAATCCTCGATTGGATGAAAATAATGATTATATGTATTGAGATCCTTAGAGGGTGTTTGGTAGAGATTAAAATCGGATTAAAATTGAAAAACTAGCCGTTATAGTTGACTTTTATTAGACGGGTGAGACCCAATAACGGCCATATTTTCAATTTTAATTGGATTTTAAGCCGTACCAAACAGGCCCTTATTCAAGTGCAATTAGTAGATACATGACAAATCCTGAAAATGAACATTGAAAAGCAGTGCAATGAATATACAAATACTTGAGGGGTTCAACTAATGCATGCTTGCATTTTGATAGAAAGATAGATGAAGTCATTTGGTATGTGGACTCAGATATGCAGGGGGTCTTGATAAGAGTAAATCACGTACATGATATGCGTTTACCCTTGGAGGTTGTATTATTAGTTGAAATGTTACTTTGCAAAATACAGTAGCATTATCTACAATAGAGGCATGTAAGAAGGCTATGTGGTTGAGGGGTTTAGTTGGTGAAATCAGTGAAAACTTGCAGATTTCTACAGTATATTGTGATAGTTAAAGTGTTATCCCTCGACTAAAGATGTTCCACGAAAGGACTAAGCACATTGATATAAATTAGCACCTTGTGTGTGATGTGATTGCTCGTGGTGATATTGCAGTGATCAATGTGATACCAAGGGGAATCCCACTGATATGATGACAAAATCACTTCTTATTGCTAGGCTTGAACATTGTTTGAGCTTAGTGCTTGTCATTGATTGAGCACAATGGGGCTTGTTTGGAAAATGCGGAGTGGTGTTTACTTTGGGGATATGTTTTGGAATTCCTTGTGTTAGAATTGGGTTCAAGGTGGAGATATTTTGTAATGTGACCTAAATTCTATTGAGTAATTGGAGTTTTGGTTGCATTCACTTTAAAGGGATCGAAATTACATTGGGATTGGAGTTTTGGTTGGAAAAGAGAGTTTGAATAAGTCATTGGGTGAATGTCCCGAAATTCAATGCCTCAACCTGCAACACATGCACTACCGCTCGATTGCCGCGTATTATCCGACCTAAGCACATGCCCGTTTCACGTTTTGACGCGTTTTCTCTCCTCCTATTTATCTACAACTTGAATATAACATTCAAACAACATTTTGAAAGCCTAGATCTTAATTGAGAGTATTTGGATCTAGATTTATAAGAACATTCATTATTGAATTATAGTAAAATTCTCCTCTCCTGCCCGTGATTTTTTTCGGCCTTGGGTTTCCATGAATAATCTCTCTGTTAATGTTTGTTTGGTTTATTTCATCTTGCTATTATCTTGCGGTCAATTCACAACATCTTGTAAGAAGGTTATATTCATCAACATGATTACGTACACTCCATGATTCCCCGAGAAGCACCTGTGATTAAGCTGGACCTTCATATTACTAGAGACATGGGGACCTATGATAGAAATTTGAGAACATGGTAACACGTATAGTTCCAATATTCAAATTCTTTGGATAGTAGCGATAAAGACATGTTATTCCGAAAAAATGGTATCCAAAAGGGGAAAGCATAGTTACGACGGGAATACCATTTCTTTGATGGAGAGTAATTGCAATTCAAACAACTTCAAAATGAACATGGGTATAATCTTACTTTTTCCACTGCCGTAGGAAATCTTCTTGGCGGTTCAAGGGAATCAATTGTCCTACTTCAGTTGTAGGAGAACTAAGCTCCATTGGAGCCGAGACACTAGGAGTAATTCCTTGGTAGAATCAAACTTTTAGCCCCTGTTTGGTCTCGTTAAAAACTTTGATTAAAATTTAAATCAAAGTCAACAATTAACTTTAATCACATTTCATAGAATCCACAATTTTTCAACCACATGCTCAATCAACTTTTATTAAAATCTGCTAAAAATTCGATTTTAATATTTACCAAACGTGCTTAGAATTTTTTGTGTAGAGTCCTTATTCATGCAACCAGAGAGCATAATTTTCCAAAGCTCAAATGTATGAGATAAACATGGCACTACATAATAATAGAGGAAATAGAAAGGATGATAACACAGATTATCTCTTTATGGCACTGATACGAAAATAACAACTACGAAGGCAGTATCCCCTGTTTAACAAACATTAAAATGAGTTTTGAAATAATAATTTTTTGGAGAATACGTGTTTAAAAAGTAAGAATTTTTTTTTGACAAAAAAAAAAAAAGTTTTGTTCGAATGGTTGTCAAACACGGGAACACAAACTGTCCTTGTTTGAGTCTCATTTCTCCCCCAAACTCATTTTTTTCAAAATTCAATTTCAACCACACATTTGGAAAAGACTGAAAAGCTTAATGAACAAAATTGTTTTTGTTTGTTTTTTTTTTTTTTTTCCTGATTACATTCTAGCAGAATCCAATATCCTTAATAAACATGTCACTGATGTGCAAATTGACCATGGACACATCCGAGTAGATATGAATCAACTGGCAGTAAAAAGATACCTATTTAAACCACAAGCATACCTGAAGAGATAACTGCTTTAAAACTCATAGCGAAACACAATTTACGAGAGAGATTCTGAACATGTACACTTTTGGCCATTAAAAAAAAGACAGCTAGACTGATCATTCGCGGAACCTCATCGTGATCTTCTTGTAGAGATCAAAAGAGATTAGCGACAAGCAAACCTTAAAATCTTTGTTAACTACTTGCTATCAAAACGCAAGGACACACCAGTGAAGAACTTCACAGTACAGAGTCCAAGTTCAGAGAAAGATAATACGACTGTTATCTTTCATCCACATATGAAAGCACCAACAGAATTTCTCTCACTATTAAGAAACCCAGAAAATCAGTACTTTGTTTTCTCATTGTTCCAAATCAACAATTAGGGTGGAAACAATCTTTGTTGACCAAAGAATCCAAGTCCTTGGTTGCTTGGCTCTTATTATACATTTTGTAAAATTACAAGGCTCTTCTCAGTTAAATTGGGAATAAACCTTCTATACATCATTTCTGTAATCAAACTGATGATCCCAAAAACTCAAAGGCTTTCCCTTCATACCCGAAATCTATAGACCTCAAGTGCCAATTTTCTTGAATATCTTCTCAAGCTAATTGAAATCGTCCTATTTTTGCACCAAGAAATGACTGCAAATAAAAAAGAAAACAAAGATACAATTTTAATATTCTATCCCCAAAAAAGTACAGCATACTTTCTTTAAATATCAATTATGCACATTGAAGGAAAGATAATTCGGGGAGAAAGATCTACACCCGTAAAGCAGATCATGTCAAGGACACTGCAAACTATTAAGAATAACGATAAAAGAAATCAGACAAATGTCCTCTCTTCAGCATTCTGTCGTCTACTTTTCCATATTGATTGAAACCATACAGCAAATAAAGCGGTTAAGAAAGAGGGGGAAAAAAAAACAATACGCAAAATATTAAATTTAGTGATAAAAGCTCAGTGAAATTTTTGTCAAATCATATGTTCAGATGCTTTTTGTCAGCATAGCCCCCGTTCTTGGGCTCTATGCTTACTATATTAGCATGTTATCTTCTCAAATTTTCTTCATACATGTTCAATGCAATGAACACTATAGATATATATTTAGAGAGAGCTCAAATTCACCTTTGATTTTGTTTGAGGAGTTCCTCGTTTAGCTGTAGCAGTGCTCCCAAATCCAAATTTTGGCTTCTTTTCCACAGGTTTCAGTATTTGAAAAGAGCACATTAAAGTTTCATCCACACTCATCATGGCACCGGCATTGTCAAATTCCCCACAGTAATTGGGGGCTGAGAATATTGTGACAAGCTGTCTATTGGCAAAAAACTCATAGCCATCTTCAACGACCTGTAGTTAATCAAACGGATAATAAGTCACTGAGATTTTGTATTACTGCAGAATAATACAAAAACTAAAATCTAAACCTGATGGGCACGGCATATAAGATCAAGATCATGCTTTTGAAGGAACTCGGTTACTGTATCCAGACCGAATGTATAGGACACTCCCCTATCACTCATTCCCCACCCTTTGACATTTTTACTGGGATCTGACCATAGTAGATCACAAAGTAAACCAGTTTCTGGAACATCTATTGGACGTTGCATATTTCTAATTTGATCCAAATCATGCAGATCAGGAGAGAGTCCTCCATGCATGCACAGTACCTTTTCATCTATAAGAGCTGCTACTGGTAGGCAATTAAAACAATCTGTGAATGTTTTCCACAGTCTCACATTAAATCTTCTTTTGCACTCATCATAAAATCCATATATACGATTTACCGATGCACATTCATGGTTTCCCCTCAAAAGGAAGAAGTTTTCAGGATACTTTATCTTATAGGCAAGTAGAAGACAGATTGTTTCCAGACTTTGCTTCCCCCGATCCACATAATCCCCCAAGAATAAATAGTTAGATTTTGGGGGTAATCCACCATATTCAAAAAGTCTAAGAAGATCAGAATATTGACCATGAATGTCTCCTGCAAAAATATTTAACTAAAAAGTCAAATTACAGTGAAATACAAATTGTTTGATAAAAGGACAAACATAATCCAGTTAATTCAATGAACATCAGCACTGTTAGATCACTAAAAGAAGCAACAGATGTTAATACCATTTGGAAGCTTTAAAAGTTAAATATAAAACCAACAAAGCCTTACTCCGTACAAACTAAACGGAAAATACACCAATAAAGAATACAATGAAGGAAAACCATTTGAGAAACAATGAAAGTCAAACAAGTTCAAGTCTGAGCGAAGGGGGGTAATAAAGGATTATCACGTTTGCCCCTCTTAATAAGACAATTCAGCAATGACATACAAATTCGGAATTCTCAGCTAGTTAACCACCTGAATCATGTTATTTTGTACCAGCACAAACACAACCATGTCAGTACCATTTTCCATTGGCAAAAAAACCTTGTAAAAATATCAAGAATCTAATAGGACTTAATAACTAGTCTTTCATGAACTCTGCCTGTGACTAGCATCAAAAAACTAAAAATCCTCATTGGATCCAAAAATAACTCGATATGTAGCATTGACAAGTCTTTCAACAAAATTTCTTCGCCTTGGATTCAAAAAGTCTCAAATAACTCAACAGATTGATTATGGCAATAGACTAATTCCTTTAGAGCACCTCAAAACTTCTTTTGGATACCATACTTACCAGATGAAGCCAGACCAGCCACCAATCTATTTCCCTTGCCTTTTACCAAGTATGCTAATCCTCGTTCGCGTTAGCAACTTCCATCGTCTATTATCCAGGACGGCTTCTACAAATGGGTTTTTGCGCTCTTTATCTACATTGTGAATATATATTTATTCAGAGAATCCCTTCAGAAATTGAAATTTGAGTTCATCCTTCACCAGATCCTCAAACCAAACATTTACTTTTTCCCAAACCTTGTCATATTTTCAGTTTGTCCATGAAGATATGAGTACTCTTTAACACCTATCTTTAAATTAATTTGATGATCAATGCTAAGAATGGAACTCATTCATTAAGATTATTTTAAATGAAAGTTTGAATACCACATTGCAAGCTGAAAGAAACTTTTGCAACCAAGGTATAGGACAATCAGGCTTACTCAAAACATACTTTAATATACCGGAATCACTTCCATATTTGTGTTTNTTTATCTACATTGTGAATATATATTTATTCAGAGAATCCCTTCAGAAATTGAAATTTGAGTTCATCCTTCACCAGATCCTCAAACCAAACATTTACTTTTTCCCAAACCTTGTCATATTTTCAGTTTGTCCATGAAGATATGAGTACTCTTTAACACCTATCTTTAAATTAATTTGATGATCAATGCTAAGAATGGAACTCATTCATTAAGATTATTTTAAATGAAAGTTTGAATACCACATTGCAAGCTGAAAGAAACTTTTGCAACCAAGGTATAGGACAATCAGGCTTACTCAAAACATACTTTAATATACCGGAATCACTTCCATATTT
>CAIGRL010027485.1:0-21198 GCA_903798325.1 Fraxinus xanthoxyloides
AAAAAAAAAAAAAAAAAGTCTCAGACGTTGTATGGTAAAGCAACATGAGCCCTTGATTACGAATGGGTAGTAGAAAATGTTTAACAACGCTCCACACGTACTTTGCCCACATGCAATGAATGAGCTGCAATCAAAATGGCCACAATCATGATTTTCACCCTGCATGAAGTGACAGCTACACCTCTTCTGCTTTGCCTATAGAGGTCTGCCTCATGGCTTACTAGTCACGTACCAGAAGTCTAAGTCCCTCGAATAAGGTGGACGATTAGGCTTCAGATTGGGGTACCATTTTTATAATTCTATACATGGAGCCTCACAATACTGAGAGGCCAACGCTAAAAAATATTAAATATTACAAGTTTTCATCGACAAATTATAAAATAGTTGCGAATCCTATCTATTTCATGCAGAATTGAGTCTTTCGTCATCGTCACATCATTTTTCTAAACACCACTACGAAGTCCTAAGCTATGGTGAATTTCAGACTCAAACTTGAAACTATTGTAACATCCTGAAATCTACGAAGATACCACATAAGCACCAATTAATAGTTCTTCAAACCAGCACGTGATCTTTAAGGATCAAGAAAAATCTTGGAGAGTCAATGTCCACAAGGAAATCAATCGCGCAATGAACAAACTCTTTAAAGGGGATATACAATAACGCGATTAGGACTTTACGGATTAATCGGAAGGTGACACATGGAATTAGGGTTGCATCATCTTAACCTAATTCAATGGAAGCTCTTTCCCTATAAATACCATGCACAAGTAATACAAAAAGTATGTAGTTGTCTAAATTTTATTCAATTCTCTATTTGTCTCTCCCATATCCAAATCCACGTAATCTTGTACCGATAGTTGACTTGAGCGTTTGAGTACCAACAATTGTCAATCATTTTTTCAGTCTGATGATCTTGGTGTCTGATGATGTTTGTCTACTTGTGCAAGAAACATATAGACAGGCAATGGCGTGTTGGGAGATTTGTTGATAATTGGATCTTATAGACTTTCGAGGTCAACAACATCGAAGAGATGCAATTGAAAGATTTCTATAAAAATTATTGTCAAATGGAGAATGAATTCATGTATGTACATGATAGATCACGAAAGAGTAATTGAAATTCAAATTCAAGCGTTGCATTATGAACAAAAAAAAGTTAGTCACTCGATTCAAATTTACCAAAAGGTGCATAATCTAGCCCATTTAGGGGTTAATTGAAGATGTTAATCATTTACATGATAATAAACAAAAACAAAAGAGGAAAAACAAGAAAGGCAAACGGTTGAATATGGATAATAGACACCTTAAAATAAACTATAACGATCAATACAATATTTATAATAAAAGTGGTAACAATCAATAGATTCACAATAAATTGGTTGTACGAATATATATTTAAATAGTATAAAATTTTTACTTTTAACCCGAATTTTGAGTGATATAATCACGTTTAGTCTGATTATTGAATGAATAAGTGAAACCATGACGAACGACCAATTGATTTTCTTCTCGTTATTCTTTTATCCTTTTCTGACCTATTAAACATATTTTTCAATTCATAAAAATATTGATGACTTTAGCTACAATTATCTTCCCGGCCAAATTTTTTTCTTGAAATATTTTAGTACAAAATATTCATCCTTCTTGATTCTTTAATACGATTCTAAGTTCAAGTTATAACTTAAATTATCTTAGATTTTCATCATTTAACAAATTTAGAAGGTGTCACCAATAATTTCCATTTAAAACGTTGTAATTCCCACGCCTAATTGCTTTCTATAAAAGTTAAAAAAAATCAAAATTTCTGTGCTGTAATTATTAATGTGAAAAATAAATTTTATAACAAATCGTCAAAATTACTGGGTAGACACACAAATCTTTTACTTGAACCCCGAGCCCAAACCCGAGCCGAACCCACTGAAATCAACGGTAAATATTAGGTAGGCGTGGAAAACTGAACGGTTTAGATCAACCTATTTACAGTCCTCACCAATTTGAATTCAAATTAGGTCGAAGTAACGGCACGATTCCGGAGCCTTTGCCTCGGTCCGAACCTAATTTTCTCCACCGGTAAAAATTAATGTATTAATTAACAGAGAAAGCTACTGCATAATTTTATATATTGTTTCATCGTCTCAACTGAAAAAAGATTCCGATTTTAATTGCAAAACCATTTTAACCTCTTTCTCTCTCTCAAAATCTTAGGGCTTTGTTTTGATTCTTCTGTGAAGCTTATTTCAAGAAAGATTTTCCAAAGTATGTTCTTGGTTTTGCTTATAATAAATATATGCTGGTTTTACGTGCTTTCGATTAAATTTGAGAGAAAATGATTAATGGGTTTCGAAATTTTTTTTTTCTTGATTATAGATTACTAAAGATTTCAGTTTTAATGGAGGATCCAACAAGACAAGTGGGAGTGCATGAGTTGAACTTGGCTTCAAGAAAAGCTGAAGACGCAGGTTTATTTATTATTTTTTTTATTCTACTTTTGTTTTCTTGATGACGTTATTTATGGTAATCTCATTTCATCTCTCTTATACTGAATTCAAGAACCAATTTATTTTGAATAGTGCTTTTTTCTTTCCCCGTGAATTCTGTGTTTTTAAAATTCATTTCATTGATTTTATTTACTTTTAAAAAAAGAGAGTATAATTTTAGATTCTTTAAACTCTTTTGGTTGAAGAGTTATAAATTCGTTTCATTGATTTTTTTCTTTTGGAATTCAGAAGTTGTGTTTTTAATAATTCATGGTTTTATTCTGATTCTCTGTGAGCATATTTGCGTACGTTATTGTGGATGTGTATTTGTCTCTTTGTATTTTAATCCTTTTAATGGCTCTTCGACTTCGGAAAATTGATTAATATATATATTTTTGCAGCTCTGAGACGGCATCAAGCTACCTATTGGCTAGATTGCCTAGTGGGACCGCTTGGAATATCTAGCAGCCCCACGGAGAGAGAGTTCATTTCTTGCTTGAGAAATGGTTTAATCCTTTGCAATCTAATTAACAAGATTCAACCAGGTTCAGTTCCAAAGGTAAATTTTTCCTTGCTGGGTATTTGTATGTGTACGCATGTATGGTTGTTTAAGAAAGTTTAATACTGTAGGATTTGGTTTATCTCCACTTCTGATTCTTTTGCATTACAAAATTGTAATTAGGTGGTGGAGAGTAACTCGCCTTCACAGTCTCTCCCGTGGGATTCGCAGCCATTACCAGCATATCAATATTTTGAGAATGTTCGGAACTTTTTAGTAGCAGTGGAAGAACTAAAACTACCTGTTTTTGAAGCTTCTGTTTTTGAAAGGGTAAAAATTAAATGCCTTTTTGCTGCAATTACCTAATAAGTACACAGAAGAGAATTTATAAGCAAGCAGACCTAATATGTTCGCAGGAGAATTTGGAAGAGGGGTCATCGAAGGTTGCTGATTGCATTTTGGCTCTTAAAGCATTTCACGAGTGGAAGCAAATGACTGGAGGGAATGGAACTTACAAGCCACCCAGATCTCCTTTGGTTACACATTCTGCTGGAAGGATTCAAGCACGAACATCAGGCTCAGTTACTTTTAATAGTTCTAGGCAACTAGATATCTCAGGAGGCTCCGATAAACCACTTTCAACGGATAGTGAAATCAAAAAACTTGAAGGTAGTTTTATTATTTTCTATTAAGAAGATCTACTTGTGTGATGTACATGCATGATTGAGAACTATAATTGCAAATTAATTCAAAGTGGTCATTTTTATGAGAGTTATAGGAAACAGTTATTCTGCATTAACGAGGAATAGTATAGGTTGTAATTATAATGTTTAGCATTGTTAAAGCCATATTTATTTGGGTTGATTGTGTTTTATTCATTTGATGAACTGTAATTTTGTTTGGTGAAGGATAATTTGTCCATCCTCATATTTCTAATGTTACTCCATCTACAAAAGGGATAAGCTATTGGAAATTACCCCAGACCTTGAGCGTTTTCCAAGTAATAGGAGCATTTACCTTGAGCATCTTCTTAGCTGATAATTATCTCAGTTAGAACTGTAAAGTGTACATTTGTGGTTTATAACTTCTGTTAGTTTATCTTTTCTTTATTCATTGGCTTCTGCAGATGTAATAGTCAAGGCTCTTTCTGAACATATTGTCGATTCAAAGGAGAACATGGACAGTAATCTACTTGCTTCCTTTCGTAGTGGAAATGTGGTAATATTCAGTTTGATAGTTATTTTACAGGTTGAACAATTGGAACTCCAGAAATGATTGTCCTTGCATTTTTATTGTTTAACAGGATTCAGTCAACAAATTATTGACCAACATCTTCTCCAGTTGCTTGGAGGAAAAGCTTCAAAGAAAATTTCCTGAGGTGAGTTGGTTATTTAACAAAAACTTTTGCATTATTTAATTCTCGAAATGCAGTTTCTGGAATACGTGATGTTTCCAAATTTTACTGTGGATTTTAAGAGAGTTTATCTCCAAAATAACTTGATAAGATGCAAAAACTTGGGATATTCTTCCGGTTATTCTCAATAACAGCAGAGGCACGTCAGATTCATGATTGTTAGTCCACAATTCCTAAGATTCATGCTGAGTTTTAACAGTTAGATAATCGTATTTGATATGATAAGAACATGCAACTGGACTTTCTTGATACTTGTTTTACAGTGAATTTAATCCAATTTGGTTGAGACAAAGCTTTCAGTAAATGAATAATTGATTTTACTTTTGTACCACATTCTCTAAAATGCTGTGTTCATGATGATAACACTTCAATATTTTTCCGACAGCAGGTAGATATGCAATTGATTTGGAAATAAATTTTGGAAAGATTTTAGTGCTATATGCGATGAGATTGATGAAAATATTTATGTATCTGCAACCAGTTAAAACAGGGTCCATTGGATCATTTTAGAGAGACAAATTGCTCACCAGTGTATTCCACCTCCGTGCCTCTTGGAAAATTGTCTTATCTGGAGAATGGCAAGGTAATTTATTCTTAATCATTTTTGTACATATGCTTTAACTCTCACTTTGTTGGAGTCCTTATACTTTTTAGAATCGATCTCAAGAATTATTGTAAATACTTATCTGGTCAACGTCTTTTATTTGTCAAAGTCGTTGATGCTTCAATATGATGACTACGAACTAAAAAATAATGGGGGTGGGATTTTCAGTTATACCAACAAATATTTAAAAGGTTCAAGTGACTGTGGAAAAGTTTGAAGGTCATTCTCTCTATCCCATTAAAGTAAGAAATATAATCTTTCAAGGAGAGAATGACTTCTCCATTTATCTAAAGCAATGGCAGGCACAGGATCCTTTAAATTGCTTCATTCTGTTTGAAGTCTCTTAGTGCCAACTTGCATGAATAATGAATAGCAGTAATGATTTCTTCTTCTTCTTCTGTCATATTATTGTGAACATAGGTGCATTCCATAAAAAAATGATTTATATAAGATAATATTCCAGTTCACTGTGGACATCGATGAATTCTTTGATCTACAGTGTTGTAGGGCCTGCGTGAAGAACGGTATGTGCAATCATTGGATTCTAGTTGGGCAGCAAGAAAGGGAACTTCTGGTAAGCATCTTGTGATTTTATGTTAAGAGTTTTGATTATAGATTTTCTGCCATGAAAGACGTGACAATATATGATTTATCAAAAACTCCTTCCTTTTCTAGTGTCTTATCTAATAAGACAGTTTTTTGTGTGCCGCCTTGTCCATGCATGCATACATATCTTACTGTTTTCTCCCCATGAAGATGAATTTAGACTTGACAATAATATTTTTATTGCTTGCAGAATCTTAAGGTGCTCCTATCAAGTACGAAGAAAGAGTTTGAAAGTTTGCAATCTCTTTTTCAAAGTGATTTGAAACAAATTGGTATGGCTTATGCTAAGGGGCTTTAGTCCCTTGCGTCAATCCTCATAAGTTAAATGAATCGTGTCTATAATATGAGTTATAAGCCCTCAGTAGGGGCGGACATATGTTAGAATATCCCTTCTTGCAATTGACTTTTAGAAGATAAAACATCTTGACTTGTTTGATCGATCGTTGAGGAAAAGTCACATATAGCATGTTCATATGATATAATATCTTTTATTTTCTCTAAGTTAACAATTGGAAGGAGCAAATTGTTCTCTAATGAGCTTTTAACATGATAAGCATGAAACTGACTGAACTTTGTACACTAACAAGAGAAATATTTTGTTTTGAATGATTTCAGGAGATCAGGTGAAGGAGATGTCTACTGCTGCTCTTGGTTATCATAAAGTTGTAGAAGAGAACAGAAACTTGTACAACACGGTTCAGGATCTAAAGGGTTAGCTTAAATGTTTTTCATTCTTCTCTTATTAGAAATCATAATATGTTTGTTTCGGAGTAGTTACAAGTTATATCTTCATAAATTTGTCGACTTTTTATTTAGTGATGAGATACAACATAAACCTATGATAGGGTGTCCAAAGAAATGCTATTGTGAATGCTAGAGAGAAAAATAACCTTCATTAGATATATGAACAATTATTAAGGATATATGAACATCGTTAAGGATATATGTCTGATGGAGCAATTACAAGTGTAGATGCAGTGGCCATAGTTTTCGTCTTTTCGATCAGATACAATGTAGGTCTATCTAAAAAAATAAATGAAACGAAGATTCAGATCCTTCATATGTAAAATATTTTTCCATAATTTCAATTCTTTCCATCACTAATCTATTTAGTTTGACTATCTGTAATTTTAAAATATTTTTCTCAGGAAATATTCGAGTTTACTGCAGAATTAGGCCCATCTTTAATGCTGAGGCAAAAAATGTGATAGATCATATCGGAGATGATGGATCTCTTGTGGTTGTAGACCCTCTGAAACCACAAAAAGACAAAAGGAAGATTTTTAAATTCAATCACGTGTTTGGTCCAACTGCCACTCAATGTAATTGATACTGTCTTCTCTGTTAGAAAATCTAGGAATTAGGTCTTAGATTTTCATTGTTGATGAATCTATTTAATTTTTCAGGTGATGTATTTAGAGAAACTCGGCCACTTGTTAGATCTGTAATGGATGGTTACAACGTCTGCATTTTCGCTTATGGTCAAACAGGATCTGGGAAAACACATACTATGGTGAGGTTCTTTCACATTACAAACTACACTTGCTCAGTTTATCTGCATCATAAAGGCATTTCTTGTTTGATTTTCGAATTTACTCTAAATTTATGTCGAAGTGCTAGTTTGATATGTGGTGTTGCAAAATTAATTCTTTGGAGGTATGTTCAGTAATCCGTTCTCTCTGTTGACAGTGTGGTCTTGCAGGTGGATTGGCTAACGAATTAGGAATTAATTATTTGGCTGTTAATGATCTTTTTCAACTATCTGATGAAAGAAAGGACATCATAGAATATAGAATTCAAGTCCAGATGGTTGAGATATATAACGAACAAGTTCGTGATCTTCTTGCTGAAGATTTGTCGGACACAAAATATCCTTTCACAATTTGAATATCTGTTTTGTACTTTATATTATTTGTAGTTCACTTAGATTAAAAATCGAACATACAAATTTATTTTATGCTACTTCATACATACATCCAAAATGTTGATTTCTTAACTGCCAATAAATTAGAGATCCGGAGTTGTGCTAGTGATGATGGCTTGGTTCTTCCTGATGCTACTATATATCCTGTAAAGTCCACAGCAGATGTCATTAACCTGATGAAACTTGGTGAAGGGAACCGTGCAGTTGGTTCCACTGCGATTAACAATCAAAGCAGTCGTTCACACAGGTCAATTTTTCTTCTGCTTTATGTGCATATTCGGTATGCATCACTAGAATAATGTTTTAGCATATTTTCCTTTTTTAATACAGTTGAGTACTTTTTATTCATCCGTACCAACATGTCATACAGTTATTCATTGTTGTCCTGTCAAACATTGACTGATAAACACGGATTTTGCAGTGTGTTGACTGTACATGTACAAGGCGAAGATGTATCTGGAAGTATACTTCGAAGTTGCCTCCATTTGGTGGATCTTGCAGGTAGCGAACGTGTTGATAAATCAGAAGTTACTGGTGATGGACTCAAAGAAGCTCTGCATATAAATAAGTCGCTAGCTTGTTTAGGAGATGTTATCGCAGCCTTGGCACAGAAGAATTCCCATATTCCTTACAGAAACAGCAAACTAACGTTACTTCTGCAGAACGCTTTAGGTAGTTACACAATTATTTCAACTCAACTTTTTCAGTCTCGAATTACAGTTTCCAAGCTAATAATACAACACGAGTCATACTGGTGTTGAAGATACATAAACACTTGATCATTATGCAATCTTCCCTTTATTTTTCTTACATTGTGATTACTTTAAGCTTCTGAGGGGTTCTCTGGTACGCAGTATGCTATGTAAGGCAACATTGGATGATATGGTGAACATTATTTTAATTTTTATTTTTTTTATTTTTTTTTGGTTTTTGTTAATACTGTCCTCTAGTGTTTTTCGACCTTACCAAATGTGATGTAAGTGATATAGTTTCAATAAAGTGGCAAGTGCAGGAGGATTGCACCAGGGAGAAGATATTTCTTCACAACTATATTTACATAGATGATATGTACTGATCCTAGCTTTAATATGGAGCAGGAGGAAATGCAAAAACATTGATGTTCGCTCATGTGAACCCAGAAGGAGATTCTTTTGGAGAAACAACGAGTACTTTGAAATTTGCTCAGAGAGTGACAACTGTTGAACTTGGTGCAGCTCGTGCGAATAAAGAGAGTTATGAGGTGCTAGAGCTTAAAGCACAGGTAAACTGAGACTTTTAATCTGAGAGGTTTAACTTGGAGTTAGGATAATACTTAAGCGCAATGCCATTGATTTGCTTGAACTTCTACAGATTGAGAATCTCAAAAAAGCACTGGCCAACAAGGAACCTGGGACTCCTCTGGTTAACAACTCAAAGCAGACAGCAAGAACACAATGCGAGAAACCTAAACAAATGACTGAGCTAACACCTGTTCGTCCCAGAAGGTTGAGTATTGAAAAAGCTAGCAACTTACCGCTGCAGAAATATTATTATGACGATACAAGTGGATCCAAAACCCCTTCTGTGAATATTCGCTCTCGGAGATCAAGTTTGGAAGGACCAAGGTACACAAACAAGGATTCTGAGCATATTAAATTATCAGAAGTGGTAAGCAAGCCGGTGAATCCAGAAACATGTTTACAAAACCACGGTCAAGCGCAAGAACATAAATATAGTGGAGGATCTTTGATGGACTTGACTCATCATAGGGCTCCTAGGAGTCCAACAAATTCTGCTTTCAAAGGTCATGCAGTAAAAGTCGTTGATACTGCAATGATGGCTCCATCTTTTCAAAATCCCAAAACACCCGAGCCCTTCGTGAAACCAGTAGTACCATGCTTACAAAACAATAGTCAGACACAAGAGCATAAATATGGTGGATCTTTGACAGACTCAACTCATCATAAGGCTCCTAAGAGTCCAACAAGTTCTGCTTTCAAACGTCATGTGGTAAAAGTCATCGATACTGCAATGAAGGCTCCATCTTTTCAAAATTCCAAAACACCCGAGCCACATATGAAATCAAAGACTGGGGTTCGGATATTGCAGCAAAATGAGAATTCCATCTATTCTGAATTCCAGACACCTTGCTCAACTAATAGCACTCATGGAAAGGGATCTCAGATAAGGAAATCACTACGGTCTATTGGGAAATTAATTAACGGGTCAGAGAAGAGGTATGCTATTGTATTGAACCGTGTAGTCATTTTCAGTTGCTTTAAGTCTTCAGTTCAACGTTGCATCATTTTTATCATTGCAACATGTGATTGAATGGCATCCTCAAGAAGTTTAATTCGAAACACAGGAACCAACAGAAACCATCTGAAGCACAAACGCCTTTTAATGGAAACAGCACCATGTATGATGCAAAGTCACCCATTCATTCCAATGCAAGGGCCCTCAGGAGACAGTCACTAACCGGCGTTCAACCATCCAGGCGATCTTCACTTGGAGGTGTTTCAACTGACTCTTGTAAGTGAAATCACTTTCCACTTCGACTCAAAAAGTTTATACATAATGTAACGTGCGGTTAACACGAGAAATCATTCTTCTGCAGATGGAACTGAAAATAGGAATGTAAAAACACCACCTCCAGTTCGTGCTTCAGAGAAGTTAACAAAACGGTGGCTTTAGACTATTTTAGGCTAGCTGAACAGAGCTAACTTTTAATTTTAGGACTCAATTTTGGAAAGTTCAAGAAAACGTTCTGTCAATCTAGAAACTATTATGTGGTCATTTGTGTACATACATCCGAGGGGAAGAATGGATTCATAGTCATATCTGGTTGGTTAGTACCAGATCAATAAATGATATGCTCTATCACAATTGTGTGTTAGTTCATACAAAACATATTAATCAATGCCTTGCAGTTTCCATTGTTATATGATCGTTTTTGACATGATTTTGTCAAATCTGCTCAACTAAATATGCAAGTTGCTAAGTTAAAAATGTCCCCAGATGAACTTTGTATTATTTCTTTAAATTTGTAGCGCGGCATATAGCATTATGGAAGAGATTAATTATTTGTTCTTTGGGAAAAGCGAAATGTTAATTTGTTCCTTTTTAGGGGCATATGAATACTCGTTTGTTCTACAGAAAATAACGGAAATTAAAAAAAGAAAAAAGGCGGGATAGGGTCATGTGAATACTGTAATGCACTATTTAATGCAGCATGTTGTCGATATGCTTTGATCAAAAGAGCTTTCCTATCGAAGGAATCAGTCAGGTTAGCCCGGCATCTCGACTCAAGCCTTCTTCAATAGTCGTTGGAGTTTGATCATATAGGATAATATGAAAACATCATCATGACATGACACAAAAAGTGATCCCTCTTGATAATAGTACCGTTTTAATTGACCAATCAGGACAATGATGAGATGGCATAGGACTCCATTTCAATTGCACTCTCCAATCAATCAAATCCGTTCAAACGGGTGCTAGGTTGGAATACTATAGCTAGAAATGACTACAACGACAAGCTCGAACTCAAAAACCTATATAAAGGATCGAAAGGAAAGTGAAAAAAGAGGCTGAACTAAGAAATTTCTTTATGCTACCATACAAATTTTAGCGATCTTATGTCTTTACTCTGCTTAGATTCTAGCAATATAATTCTAGCAATCTTCTTTATAAATCATATATATTTGAAATGCTTCAACCACACAACTGAATATTCAAACTTAGGGTTGACTAATCAGGACATTATTATTTGTCCATAGATCCGATTCAGTCACTTTGAAACCATGTGAGTTGCAATCAAATGATTTTGACCAATGGAAATCAGGATAAAGTAATTTTATCAGAAGTTGAATCTAGCCACAATTTTTTATAGGATAATTCATTTTAACTATCAAGAACATGCTTTAATCAAAAAAGTAGATATTTCAGCATCATGCAAGCATATGCAGATTAAGAAAACATGTGCTATTGTATACCATTTAAATTGTTTATTAAACTTGCATAAGAATCAGCTGATCTTTTCCAGATAATAAAATAAAGGGAAGTTTTCAAAAATGGCCAATTATATGCTTGTCAATTAAAAAATGTCTACCATTTTGAATTTTGTACCAAATTGCCCATTATATCCTTAATGGAAAAATGAAACAAATTTTTTTTTTTTTTTTCAATTTTTCACAAATTTCGAGAAGTAACTTTTATGGGAAGCTACATTCAAATGATATTCTCGACATTTCAAATGTCGTTCTCGACATTTGAACCTATTTATATTTCAAAAGTAATATTAAATATTCTCAACATATCAAATGTCTAGAATGACATTTTATTCTCAACATGACATTTCTCTACATTTGAAATATCGTTCTCGACAGTTCTGTGTTAATAAGAAAAATTGCATTTATTACGATTTGACAATTGTACTTTTGAAATAAATAAGTTAAGATTTTATTGGTCAATCAAATTTTTAATAAANAAATGAAACAAATTTTTTTTTTTTTTTTCCAATTTTTCACAAATTTCGAGAAGTAACTTTTATGGGAAGCTACATTCAAATGATATTCTCGACATTTCAGATGTCGTTCTCGACATTTGAACCTATTTATATTTCAAAAGTAATATTAAATATTCTCAACATATCAAATGTCTAGAATGACATTTTATTCTCAACATGACATTTCTCTACATTTGAAATATCGTTCTCGACAGTTCTGTGTTAATAAGAAAAATTGCATTTATTACGATTTGACAATTGTACTTTTGAAATAAATAAGTTAAGATTTTATTGGTCAATCAAATTTTTAATAAATTGTTAACAAGGGTATTTTGGTCTAAATTCTTTCAAAATGGACATTTTCGCAATGGTGGACATTTTGTGAAATTTCCTCTAAAATAAATTGGATAAAACTCCCCCAATAAATCTTCAAACAATGCTTATAATTTCAATGGATTATGACTTTGGCTAAACTTATAAGTTATTTTTAATTATCTTTACTTTGTTCTCAAGTGCTGAACGTGCTCGAGGAAGTCTTTCGTGTACAAACTTCATTAACGAATCAATGGCTGTAACAAACACGAGAAAATTTAACAAAAAGAAGTTTTTTTTTTTCAACATTTTTTTTATGTACCACAAAGAAGCTTACTGTTTTCTACTTGATGTACAACAAAATGATAATTCACTGGACTAGTCTCTACAACCATATTCTTTCCTTTTGTGTTTTCTGATATACAAATATAGGATAACCCAAAAAACTTTGTGAAAAATGACGTTCAGAAAGGAGCTAAAAGTTACTGTGATTGACGATGTAAACTCTTCTTCTTTCGAGCAATGGAGTAGTAATACACGCGTAGCAAGCGCTTACGGAACCTTCCTAGATTCAGCCTTACAGTTTGACGGTCGAGATAGATCTTCTTTGTGAATTCCCATCCCTTTTCATTCACACTCTCTGGATCGATTAAAATGGGATCATTTTTGTCATAGTCATCGTACAATGAGCTTTCCTTCGGAAGGATTTTGTAGCCAATGTACCTCAAACCAAATTTCACTGCCGGTTCCCCATAATAAGTTCCTGCTGCCCAGTCCGTGCCGAGGGGAATGACTTGAATAAAAACAGAACTGGGCTTCATAAAGAGAAAGTGAGTCATGGCAGCACCATGAACTCCAATCATAACATCACTTGAATTAAGAACTCGGTAAGCTTTTGCAAGTTCTGATGTCCTTTGAGGCCTCAGTACTTCGACCACAAACCCGATGTCCTCTGCCATTTTGACCAGTAAATCTTCGTTAGTAATTGCTCTTGAACCGTTCCTAGAAACTACAACCAGTTTAGGTCTATTTGATTCTTGCTTCTCTTTAATTGTCTCTATCAGATTATCTGATGATGGGGATAGAGCAGATTTCTCCATTTTCGACTGAGCTTCACCCTCCTCCTCTCGGATGAGACCTCTAATTCGAGGCCAATATGCCTGGTCTAATAGTTCTCGGAAGTCTCTTATAGACTTATTCCCTTCCATCAATGAAGAATTAACAGTGAGCTCATCATGGATTCTTAAGCCGACAATAGCTTCTGGGAAGCAATGGACTCGTTTATCTCCACTAAAATCTATGGCTGGAAAATCAGAGAGCTGAGACAGTATGTCACCATACTTCATGATCCACCAATTATGATATTCAAGAATGACAAAAACAACCTTCTTGTTCAGATGCTGAGAAGTAATGTAAAGAGGCAAAATCCCATCATTAAATTCGTGGTAAAGATTACCCGTATAGCCTCCCGTAGAAAAGAACACAGCTGTAACATTGTACTGGACTTCACACCGGTGATGGATGCCGGATTCTTTTCCTTTTACATTGAGGTTTAACTCATCAATAGTATCCATTACACTGGTTTCCCATTTCCGAGAATAGGGCTTGATCTTTTCATGCTGAATAACATCTGGCTCGTCATTTTCATCAGTAGATGGGGCAGAAACAAAATCATTCACTCCATTGTTTCTATAGAGGAAGATAGAAGAGGAGGCGGAGTGAGTTCTTACATCCCCTTTCATTATGCATATATCTGACCTAATGCTACTTCTATCACAACAAATAGTTCCTGCATTTGAAAAAATCATGTCATAAATTCAGAATTAAATTGGAAAAACCTATCTACCCATTTCTCTAAACGTCTTATCGTTTTAATCGTATCTAAATATGCTAGAATACTTGAGGAAATAATAAGAACAGCAAAAGATATCCAAAACTTAGGCATGAATTGAAAGAAAAAGCCAGTAATTATTCCACAGCCCACCTGATTGAATGTACATATATAAATGCTATGATTTGTGCCTACCCCACAATTATCAGGCCCCCAGAGATTTCCCAAACCCCCACCCTACCCCACCCCAACCATAAAGAAAACAGAGATAACTAAAATATGAGGGTTTTGACCATACTAACCATTAGGAACAGAGGAACAATGGAAACCATTTCCATCTGGTTCAGAACGAAGCCCTTCATCATCAAACCCAAAAGGATCTGCAAAGCCACACAAAACAAAAACTATAAATAAACTAAGAAGTATTATACCCAAAAAAAAAAAAAAGAACACCCAAGAAAAGATAGGAAATAGGGCTTACAAAACATTGAGAACTTGGAGGTTGAGGACAGGATCTGGGGTGCCAGAATCAAGCTGCAAGACAAAAGAGATAGAATAATGAAATATAAAAGCTTGGGACTTGGCTTCTTATTGCAGTAACCAAAGTTTCCACATATCGAATGGAAGTTGGACTCTTCGTCATCATCAACCATGTATTCTTTGTTTTTCTTCCAGTGGTTATACAGATTGTACCTCTGGTATTTCACCATTCTTCACCCAACCTTAACGAGAGAGAGAGAGAGAGAGAGAGCTTTTGGCCTTTGGGTTAGAGAAAGAGAGGAATAAAGGGGTTGTCTGCTGTCTGGTTTGCTTCAGGGGTGTGCTGATTCTGCCTGCTGCTATTGCTCCGTTTATACGACATCGGTTATAAGAGAGTGGGTAGGGGGGAGAATCTACTTCAATTGGGTGTCCAAAAATAAGCCTAAGCCTGTGCCTGTCTAGTTAATAAAAAATATTAAGATAAAGATTAAAATCAAATTTTTGGTAAATTTTAATAAAATTTAATGAAATATGTAATTGAAAAGTCGTGGATCTCATAAAAAAGTGTGGTTAAAATTTATTGTTAATTATGACTTCAATTAAAATTTGGATTTTAGTTTCTACCAAACAAGGTGTTAATATATAACATTCAACAATAAATTTGATTGAGCTAAACCCTTGTTTGATGCTTATTATTTTATTTTTTATTTTTAAAGAAAGAGCTTTGAAAATTATTTTTAGAAGAATATATGATTAAAAAATATAGAAAAATTTTAAATTTACGTGTAAAATATTTTGTTCTCCGAATGTTTAATTAAAAATAATCAAGTAACAGGAGTTTTAAAACAATGGGAGTACTAAAGTCCAACTTATAGTCTTATACGCAATTTCAAGCACAAACTTGGTAAGTTTGATGTGACAGACAGCGAATTATATATATATAAAAAATAAAAAAAAAATTAATTAATTAATTATTAGATAAAATCTGTGTCCGAGGATAGGAAAGGTGGTGAGCCTAACGCGCTATTGAAGACTTGAAATCCACACGTTTAGAACAGCAAATGCATTGGAGGAGGCATCTGTGACAACTGTTTTATTCGACAAATCCAAAATATAAAACAAATAATCAGGAAAATCCTCGTGGTTCGAGGAAATGAACGTTGAGAAGATGGGATGGGCTGGGACGAAGTCACCAGGACAAAAAAAATAAAAATAAATAAAAATTATGCTGAACTGATACATATAGAAAACAATACTCCATTTTTTTAACTTTATAAAAATAATGGGCTTGGGAGGGCTGTCCCCACTCCCCTCCGCTCTCGAGGATGTGCAAGTTTTTATGAGGTGTAAAATGAATGATTATTCTAGATTAACATAAAGGGGTACATAAGGGTGTCCTTGGCATTCCCTCCAATAGAAGGGTGTCGAGTGTCCATTATGAACACCCTTATGTAAAGGGTTATGTTCATCTAGCATAACCCTAAAATGAATTAGGATGATTTTTAAGCATTGAAGCAATTGGAAAAATTTTGGCAGTCAATTATGTTAGAATCGGGTGAATAACATCGTTTTTTTGCACAAAAATGAGGTTTTGAGCTAAATATCGTGAGACGATTTTCTCCATATTTTATCCAATTTTTCGATAAAATAATTTAATCAATGAGTTTTTGGAATGTTAATCATCATCATGTGTATTTCACCATCTCAAGCATGAATTTGGCACGGCTCATATTTCTTCAATTTTCTATAAAATATGGGCAATTATATTCATACAATAATATTTTATATCTGCACCATATTTTGATTCAAGAAATATTTCCAATATTTGCTCACTTTTGCATTTATGTTCTCAACCTTTTTTTCCGCGTCGCACTGTCATTTTTTACCTTCAATTAATCAACATATTTTATCTCTAATCACGATTTTCATCCAAATATTCTACAAACAAGAAAACATGAAAAGATGGGCAAATATTTTGTATAGGTTTTGTATTGAATAAATAAATAAAATTTAAACTATAAGTGTGAAAACAAGAAAAGTTTAGAAATATTTATTGTGATTAAAATGTGGTACAATTAACAAAAACTGTACTCACCAAGAAAATATTTCGAGTCCAAGATGGGGCCCACTCTTACCCATTTGTCCCAATATTTCCTGGTCAATAATTATCTTTGTTTTTCATAATTGCCATTTTGATTACGTGTGGTTAAACCTTTTTATGCGTCTTGATATTTTTATAAAAAATTGCTAGAAAATCCATAAAATAACAAAAAATATTCAAAATATTTTTTTCTTTCTATTTTGCGTCTTATCTTTTAAAGTTCAAACAAACGGAGACACGTATGGTAATATATTTTCATTTTCTCTACTCGTTTAATAAAGCTTAAAATTTTTATAAAAAGTAGAGGTAAAAATTATTAATTAATTTTTATCGTAAATTATATTGAATTCACTTTTTTACTTAAATCCATCACTCTTTTTATGGAAAAAAAATAAATTGAAAATCAACTTTCTAGTTCTCCCAAATAATAACTTTATTATGTTGCATGGGGTGGATGGGTGGATAATTTTTTTGTATTACAGTAGGACCCACCATCGTGAGTAGGTGTAAAACCTGTGTAAACCTCATTTCTGTACACGAGGATTTATTCTTCTTAGGTTTTGTGAAGTATTTATATAAACATTAAAAATCTTGGACAGTTTAGTATTTCGTGATGGGGACTTTCCTAGGACAATTCCAACGCAAATTATCCTGTAAATAAGTGGAAAAAATCTTAAATTATCAAATATTTTGTGGGAAGAACTATTTTATTCAGCCCCGTTTGGCCCATTTTATCGCAAAAAATTTTATTTTTCTCTCTCATATTTTCAATCATACAATTTTCTATAAAATAATATTACATGAATCAATGAGTTAGAATCAACCACTTAAATTTGGGCAGTCAATTATGTTAGAATCGGGTGAATAACATCGTTTTTCTGCACAAAAAATGAGGTTTTGAGCCAAATATCGTGAGACGATTTTCTCCATATTTTATCCAAATTCTCGATAAAATAATTGAATCAATGAGTTTTTGGAATGTTAATCATCATCATGTGTATTTCACTATCTCAAGCATGAATTTGGCACGGCTCATATTTCTTCGATTTTCTATAAATTATGGGTAATTATATATTCATACAATAATATTTATAGCACCATATTTTGATTCAAGAAATATTTTCAGTATTTGCTCACTTTTGCATTTATGTTCTCAACTTTTTTTCTAGAGTTGCATTGTCATTTTTTACCTTCAATTAATCAATAAATTTTATCTCTAATCACGATTTTCATCCAAATACTCTATTAATGTGTATTTAAAAGATGGGCAAATATTTTGTGTAGGTTTTGTATTAATTAATTATTTATTTTATTTAAAAATATGAGAAATAAATACGACTTTTTGGGCCTCATAACAAATATTTTGGACAAAAATCGTCCATATAGACAAGATGTGAAAATTAATAGAAAGTTGATGATAAAAATAAATAAATAAATATATTTAAACTATAAGTGTGGAAACAAGAAAAATTTAGAAATATTTATTGTGATTAAAATGTAGTTACAAAAACTGTATTCACCAAGAAAATATTTCGAGTCGAAGATGGGGCCCACTCTGACCCATTTGTCCAATATTTCCTGGTCAATAATTATCTTTGTTTATCATAATTGCCATTTTGATTACGTGTGGTTAAACCTTTTTATGCGTCTTGATATTTTTATAAAAAAATTGCTAAAAAATCCATAAAATATTCAAAATATTTTTTTCTTTCTATTTTGCGTTTTATCTTTTAAAGTTCAAACAAACGGAGACACGTATGGTTATATATTTTCATTTTCTCTACTCGTTTAATAAAGCTTAAAATTTTTATAAAAAGTAGAGGTAAAAGTTATTAATTAATTTTAATCGTAAATTATATTGAATTCACTTTTTCACTTAAATCCATCACTTTTTTTATGAAAAAAAAAAATTTGAAAATCAACTTTCTAGTTCTCCCAAATAAGAACTTATTTTGTTGATATTTCCTAAACGAGCGCTCCTACATCTACAGGGGTGGTTTTGTTTACAAACACTCACATATGGGGTGAGTGGGTGGATAATTTTTTTTAATTTTTAATTACTGTAAGACCCACCATTGTGAGTAGGTGTAAAACCCGTGTATACCTCATTTCTGTACATGTGGATTTATTCCTCCTAAATTCAGGTTTTGTGAAGTATTTATATAAACATTAAAAACTCTTGGACAGTGATGTCAGTTTAGTATTTCGCGATGGGGACTTTCCTAGGATAATTCCAACGCAAATTATCCTGTAAATAAGTGGAAAAAAATATTAAATTATCAAATATTTTGTGGGAAGAACTATTTTATTAAGCCTTGGTTGGCCCATTTTATCCAAAAAAATTATTTTTTTCTTTTTTATTTTCAATCACACAATCTTCTACAAATAATAATACATGTAAATTAAAACTTTTTCCCTTTTTTAATCACACATTTTTCAAAAACAAAATATTATTCAAAAAATTATAATTTGAAATAATGAGGATGAGAAGGTGGCTAAGGCGAGAATCTCGATAATTATGAGTGATAATAATTTTTATTTTATAATCTAAAGCACAACGCATACCCTAAAAAGTAGGTTAGGAATCCGATGCCACTAACTATACTAGAGGATATATGTCGGGGAAATTTTTTTATTTTTATTTTTACTGCTTATTTCTGAAATTTTCAATTAAATAGATTATAATTAAGATTCCAATTAATAAAGTAATCAAGTTTAAGGCCAACGTTGGCGGCGTCAATTATCGTGCATATTTTACAAAAAGGTGACAGCTCTTGCACACTGCAATAAAATTGCCAACCTCATTTCCCACATTATTTATTCATCAATTTGTAATAGAAAATTTTAAAAATAACATGCAAATTTATGTTTCGATGAAGCCCTCTTCCGAAAGCGGTTCGGCTCCTTTCATATTCAAGGTCACGTTCAATTTCAGAGAACAAAGATTCATTAATTTATTTTTGAAATATTAAAAAAAATGAACTTTCTTCAATTTTTTTTTTTAATTTCGAAAATCGTTTTTAATCACACATTTTATTGGACTTACAATTTTTTTTTCTTTTTTTTTATCCATATATTCTCTTGAAAATTTATGTGTCAATTATGCTTTTTAAATAGCTATCAATTCATATATACAACCATTTACAAAATAATATTTGTTTTTAAAATATATACTTTGTCTACATCTAGAACTATTATAAGTTACTTACTTATAATTTTCAATCAAACTTTTATTTAACTCATTTACGCAAATACTATAGATGCTTTTCGTGAAACCCATTTATCGTCTCGAGATTATAATTGTCAAATAAAAAAAGCAAAGAAATGTCATCATCCTTACAAATGAGATAAATCAGAAACGCTGGGAGTACAAAAAAGTCAAAAATTAAGACCTTGAATTCAAAAGTTTGGCATATGAACAAGAAATTGGATAATTCATAAGTTTAGGTCGAACTCTACTTTTGTCTTAGTGAATTCAATTAACACGTTAAGAGGGGAAAAAATGCAATTGCCACAATCAATAGATAACTGTTATACCAATAAATAAAAATAATTATAAAAATAAAAGAAGAAAAGATCAGACTTATTTGGGAAGTGTTTATAAATAATTTGATCAAATTTACTCTTTATTTAGAAATTTCTTAAGACCCACAAATACTGTCGACTTGTCAATTACTAATATTTATTTATAATTTAAATGAACTATAATCACCTTCGAAACAAGTTGGACATTATGTTTGATTCCCATTTTTTTAAAAAAAATATTTCTTCAAAATTGATTTTCAACAATACATTTTTCCATAAAATAATTTTACACGTATATTCATAATTTTCTCTTATTTTTTAACCGCACATTTCACAACATAACACTATTCAAAAGTGCATTTTGACTCAAAAATGGGGCTCAAACTAGGATCATTTCAAAATTCATTTCAATCACAAATTCTCATAAAATAATTTTACGTATAAACGTAAAAGTTTCCTTACTTTTTAACCACATTATCTAAAAGAAAATTATGTTTTATAAAATATTCACTCTAAAAACAAGGTTCAAACGTGGACTAAATTGAGGTATTAATTGGGTTAGAAATTCGTTACGTTGAGCTCAAATTTGTTACATCCCTTTGTCATATTTCCGACCACCACCTCAACTATCTACGTGTTACATGCACACTAGAATACGTTAGAATGCAAATGCCAACTTCTAAAAGAACGTAAGACGACTGTGTTATACTCTAATTGTCAGGTCAAATGACAAAAATAGAAAAATAATTAAACGTGAGAAAATAGATGAATAGAGTTGGGGCTTGGATTTAGATTGTACCTTTTGTAATGACATAGTGCCATATATGAATAAGATAGATCAAGGAAAAATGGTAAAGAGAAAAACCCCTAAGGCCTTATTCTCTTTACTGTTTTCAAATCGTTTTCTATTTTAGATTTTTCAAAATAGTAAAAACG
>CAIGRL010027493.1:0-10765 GCA_903798325.1 Fraxinus xanthoxyloides
TATAGTTTCATAACTATTTTCAAGAATAGTAGAAATTCAATTTTCGAAAAGAATCAAGACAAAAGTACTATTGTTTTACAATTTTTCTCAAACCCTAGTTATAGAATGTGGCATGCAATCAAGTTTGAGATCTGCCACGTATAGGAGATACCGTATTTCCCTGTGAGAAATCCCAAAAGAGAGACATATCCATTGATCTTCACATGGTATATGTCATCTTTTATGTATTTATTGATAGGCAATTAATCATTCATACGGATACAGAGAACACATTCTTACATTTTGGAATAATCTTTTTGTTTATGTTTTTGGTTTAATATAAACAAATATTAGACCATAAAAGTATCACTATAATTTATTTGTTATTAAACTCGTGAAAATTAAAATCATATTTTTACTACATTCTAATCAAAGTTGATGAAATGAGGTTAAAACTTTATGAATCCCATAAAATATATGATTTAAATTAATAATTAATTTTGACTTAAATTAAATTTATATTTTAATCCATACCCGAGAACTTAATCTATTATCAATTTTATCATTACCAACATTCCATGTGATGGTTATGCTGCCGAGAGGCCTATCCTATGTTTGGCGCTTAGCAAGTTTAAGGAGGAATGAACTTGGTCCCACTCAAGAATACGTTGGGCATCTAAATTAAGTCAAATTGAATAGATACCATGATCGTTTTTTAAAATTAGAAGTAGCCTAAATTATGCTAGTCTACGTGAATAATTTACTTGGCGTCAACGTGCTTTTGTAAATTTACATATATTTTCTTAGTAACACAACCAACTGTACGAGACAAGATATTGCCTAAAATGCTGGTACCAAATTTGGACTCCTCAAGAAAAAAAAAAAAAAAAAATNTATATGCAAAAATAAAAATACTTTAAAAGTCATTTGAATTTTAGACAAATAGATTATTTCTTTACCCAACACCCGAAATTTTTTTTTCGATTACTTGAATCCAATTTTCATTTCATTCGAGAATACCATCTTCTCATCGACAACTAGTTTATTGTTTGATCCAATAGCGTACCATTAGATATGATACACTATAATAAATAACTTGACCAAAAAGATTTTCAAGATTCATAAAGTCAATTTCCAGCATAATTTTAACACATTGACAAGGGGAAAAAAACAACAGTGAGACTTACCAATGGTGATATGGAAAAGATGCCTTAAATTCTGCAGTAGTTTTAACTCTTATACTTTAGAATTGAAACAGAACGCTGAAGCTGTGAATGCACAGTGGGTGGTCCATACTACAATCACGTGGTGCTGCCTCTACACAAAAGAACATGACACTAGTACATTCCTCTACCTTTTATCTTTCACAATTTCAAGGCCCTTACAGAATTTGTATCCGTTTTTGCTTTTAGACCTGGCAAGTGTTGCTAATTAGTTTTGTTTAGAATGCTTTCGAGATCCTTATTGAGCCATTGTTGAATTAGTTTTAGGTGAAATCAGAGCCATGTATTCATATCTCGAACTTACCCATTATCAGCTTTTCAAGCAAGTGGTGTTATTCTTTTTTATCTTGTACATTTTTTAACAATATTTGTGTATATGCGTCCGTGTGTGTGTTCCCATTTCTTCAAGTTGGTCGGAATTTGGCTCAGTCTTCAAGCGAAGTGCAAAATTAAGTAAAATATTAGTATATATACATGTGTATATCTATTTGTTTGTATATATGTATAGGGGAGTGCATAAAGAGAATGGGTTTTGAGGTCCTTAAATTCGCCTTTATTCCTGTGGGCTCAAGTGGTGGGATTGATTTGATAATGCACCTGTCGTTGAATCATGTGATCTTGGTTTTCTTGCCCGCTTCCTTGTTCCTTCTCTTGTTTTTTCTCTAATGCATTTTGTCGTCTTTGAAAAAATTAAGAATTATCACAACCGATTTTTGTGTAAACTGTAAGAATTTTGTGTGGGTTTCAAGCTATCTTTATCTATATTGGATGGGTTTTTCCTTGCTTATGTTAGAGGCAAATAGTCACTGAAGAATCGCGTTCTTTTCCTTATTGTCAACCAAAAGCAAATGAATGAGTTTCAATTAGTTTGGTGCTCACATTTTGTTAATGATTTTGATAAGAGAGGACTTTGAATGTTCTTAAGATTACAGATGTCATCTTATTGAAAATGCTGAAGGCGTGAGCATGCCACATGGGTTTAGTGAGAAGTGGGCAATGTTTGTTGCTTTTTACATATTTCTCGTTGTAAATTAGAGCTATTAGGCTATCATTTGATGTTTTCTTGTAGTATTATCTCTTCATTTTTTATTTTGGCTAATTTCATATATCTATGATCTACAGTTAATTATTACAATTACCTGCAATTTGGAACAAAGATTAACGTTCAAGAACCATGGATCTTGACTATGGGCGTTGCTGGGGCACTTCAAAGGTTTGTAATTCATAGTTCTTGTTATTTATTTACAACAATTATGGGTCCAATTTGCCATCTATATGCAGTGTTTGTCAGTAAAGTGTATTTTACTTTTTCCCTTGTACATTCTTGTTTGGGCTACATTCTTGGAATATTGATCGTTAATTGGTTTTCAGAAGGATTATTGGAAGACCACTCTGCTTTTAGCGTATCAGAGTCTTGGTGTTGTATATGGAGACCTTAGCATTTCCCCTCTCTATGTATACAAGAGCACATTTGCAGAGGACATTCATCACTCTGAGACAAACGAAGAGATTTTTGGGGTTCTTTCTTTTGTTTTCTGGACTCTAACTCTTGTTCCTTTATTCAAATATGTCTTTATCGTACTTCGAGCAGATGATAATGGAGAGGGTAAGATACGATTGGATAATTCTCTTCGTTGCTAGTCATTCATTGGTAGTCCCTAATTCGAGATTGCTGCAGGGGGCACTTTTGCTCTCTATTCCTTGATATGCAGGCATGCTAAAGTTAGCCTTCTTCCAAATCGACAAGCAGCGGATGAAGCTCTTTCTACCTATAAATTTGAACACCCTCCAGAGCCCAAGAACAATAGCTCAAGGGTGAAGTTGATGCTTGAAAAGCATAAATCCTTGCACACTGCTTTGCTAATTTTAGTTCTTCTCGGCACTTGTATGGTCATTGGAGATGGATTGCTCACTCCAGCAATATCTGGTTGATAACCTTTCTATCCGATTTGTTTGAATTTGATTTGAACATTATAATTTGCTAATAATCTGTTTCGTTTTGCAGTTTTTTCAGCAGTTTCTGGCCTAGAGTTATCAATGTCTAAGGATCAGCACCAATGTAAGCTTCTTTCTTTATAAGCGTCATTTTATGCTTGCTTTCTACTCGATCAAACTCGACGTTCACACGTGACTATAAGGGCTGAAGATGGATATGCAATCAAATTTGTTCAAAGATTGCACCAGAAAGAAAAGGAAAAGAAGCTTGTATTAGTATTTCTGTGTGATCTCTGTCTAGATTTAATTTCAAATTACAGAATGTATCTTTTAATCCTTCTACTTCCTTTCTTTCTTTCTAGCTATACTTTTTTGTTCTACTACAAAAAAAGGAAAAATAGGAAAGAAATAATAATTATATATTCTCCTGGGAAAAGATGTGGGGATCTTAGATTGATCTGTTTTTAACTCACTATTAGTGCTGGGACACATATATCAAAACCCCTGTATGCAATTTAATAAATTCTACTTTAAAACTTCGAATTAGTGATTGAGGTGACACAAAACCGTAGCCCAAATGAACGTGCATTAAAGTTTCACGTTCTTGTTGAATAATTTTTATTGGCAAATATTTCTGTCTCGGAGCCTTTGCTTTTTATTTCTTGTTTGCTTTCGCAACCACTGTCTGGTTGCTGGGCAAGGGATGGTCAATGGAAAATTTTGTCAACTTTTCTATCATCTAATCATGGTGTGCTTATGTGCTTATGCTTAAATATGAAACGAATTATAGCTGGCCCCTTATTAGAAGACTTGACACAGGATAATTTGAATTAGCCAGGAAAGTAATAATGATACGAATTTGTTTATAGAACAAAGAGAAAAATTGTCATGTTGATGCTAGCTATTTTCGCTGAAACTTAGATGGACTGCATCGAGTCGGAAGATATATGGTATTTTGTGCCATGCAATGACTCTTGGATATAGGGGCCACTGGATCATCCTGAAAAGTTCGTGAAAAAATCCATTTGGTCTCAGATGCTGGGACCATTCAAAATTTCAAATTATCAACATGCGGTCTTAAAAAATTAGCATCAGGCATCAGCATGACAATTTCGTTTTTTTTTTTCCCTTATATTTTTATTGTATCTTAGAGCAATTTTCTGTTCAATCCTATGCATCCAGATCTTTTGTTTTAAGTTGCTCATTTGGTCATAATACACGCGCGCGCGCTCGATCTGTCGGCTTAACGGGCTAACCAACTCTCCAACAAGCTCTAGGGTAACCAGTTTCTCCCTTGTACTTAAAACAATACAATTAATATAACCTCACCCTATTCGGCTTATGGCTCTGATACCAAAATGGCCCTCAAATGTGCGCGCGCACACACACACACATATATATATTATCAACATTAATAAAGGAAACTGGTGGTTGTTTACTTGATTTTTCAATCTTAATCTAATGGAGGAAGTGTGTCTGATGCTCTAAATCAATTGAGCTCCTAAATATTTGAAATTGTCCCTACTAGTTTTTCTGTATCCCTTTCTAAGGAAAATATTGTTTCTCATTCTAATTTGAGAAATTTGTTCAGCTTGTATTTATAAATGATGAATTAGTAAATAGATGATTGTTCCCTGTTATATCCTTTTTACGTCTGTGTCTATTCCCCATTTGCAGATGCTGTCATTCCAATTACTTGCTTCATATTAGTGTGCCTATTTGCTTTACAACACTTTGGCACACATCGTGTTGGCTTCTGTTTTGCACCAGTTGTGCTGACTTGGTTGATGTGCATCAGTGCTCTCGGTTTGTACAATATTTTACACTGGAACCCACATGTTTATCAAGCGCTTTCCCCATATTACATGCTAAAGTTTTTGAAGAAGACAAGAAAAGGAGGATGGATGTCATTGGGTGGAATTCTTTTGTGCATTACAGGTGAACCCCTTAACAAAAGTCCATGAGGAAAATGTCGTGCATAGCATTTATAATTATACATGCAAGAAAGTGAAAGACAACATGCAGCACATTATTGACCTTGTTTGATGACCATTATTTAGGAAAAACAATGTTTTGAACAGTGATTTTTAGGAGAATATGTGGTTAAAAAGTAGGGAAATTTTTTAGGTTTACGTGCAGAATATTTTGTTGTGTAAATATGTGGATGAAAACGAGTATATTGAAAAAAGAGTTTTCAAATAATGGCCATCAAAGAGGCGTTGAATATGATTTTGATATGGTCGAATGGTGGTCAAGTAATCATTGGGCTATAATTTGAAAAGATCTTATATTAATGATTGGCGAAGATTAGTTCCCACACTAGAATTACAATATTGTCTATCACTTTGCCCTCAGGTTCTGAAGCAATGTTTGCTGATCTTGGACACTTCTCGTATGCTGCAATTCAGGTACACATTCGCAAACCATTTCATCTCTTTTGTGACCTTTGGCAATAATGCAGCACAGAATTTTTTTTACCTCTTTGCTAGGATTAATTGTATTAGGTGTTCTCCTACTTGGATTAGGAGTTTGTTATTAATTTGCTTTTCCTTGTAGTTCAAGGAGTTAATTTGAAAGTGATTGTTCTGTCTTTTTCTTCTGTTGCAGGTGGCTTTCACCTTTTTGGTATATCCGGCACTCATATTGGCATATATGGGTCAAGCAGCTTACTTATCAAAACATCACCACACAATTCACGACATTGATTTTTATGTCTCTGTTCCAGGTATGACTTGCCACTGTTAGCCTCGGTAGAGAAGAGAATCCTTTTTAAAGTTACACAAGCATGTTTGGCTAAGCTTAAAAAACAAGGGTGGATATGTTAATAATTCTGAAGGTAACAAGTAACTAACTTGTTTCCAACCGTGTCCAATCAAAAAATTATCTGTTTTACAACTTATTTACTTAGTAAACTTACTTATGAATAAGATTTTTAAACGTAGCCAAACGAGTATATCTTATGCACTGCCTCCTTGATATAGCGTTGCCACTGGCTGAACTAAACTAACACAAGACAGTTATATTTTCACAAATTTTCGGACTGATCTGTGGTCCTGTTATTTACATACTGGTAAAGAGAGCATTTGCACACCATATTATTGCATTCTGTCCCAGGGTTCTGCTACCATCTTCGGATGACGTGAAATCGCATATGTCTTACTCAAAAACTTGTTTTAACTTTGAAAAAATTCATGTACTCGATAATTATGGCTAACACAGATAATAGGAAAACTATTATGACTGTATTCTAAATTCTTTCTGTAAGAATTTGTGACTCCAATCTACCAATTTCCGGGCTCAGAAAAACACAATCGACACCACACGGCTTCAAGCTCAACCAAACACCTTCCTCTACTTGGTTGCTCCAAGATTTCATCCACAAAGGATCATGGTGGTGGTGGTTAGCAAGTCCACATAGGAAGGAAGAAAAAGAAGGTAACAATGGTAGATTCTCACCAAGAAAATCTCCCCATCTCTCTCGGCTGCCCCCTCTCTCTCTCGGCTGCCCCCCTCTCTCTTACTCCTCTCTGGCACTAGAACACACACCCGCGGGTTTACACTAGAAAGATGGGTATAAATTAGGTTATCAACCTAAATAGGCCAAGACTCACCATCTCCCTTCATGGGCCAACAAAACCAATAAGATGGGCTAAGGTAATGGACTAATAATAATCCAAATCACACACTAAACAAGGCCACCAATCCATCTCCAACTTGGACCTTCCAAAAGTATCGATAGTATTCGAGTCGAGCCAAGTCTATGGTGTCGATAAATTATCCGTCAACTGTTTTAAATCATCGCCCGGATTTATTGGGTATCAAAAACCCAACACTTTCCTTGAGATTCTGTGGCAGGAATTACATTTTAAACTTTTGAGTCTTCTTAATTTATTGGGAATACATTCTTCCAGTAAAGATTGAGTCCGAAACATTCATGATTACTGAAGCACAATAGTTGCATTTATGATCAACTGCTATAACATTAAGATGTTTTATCTTAAAAGTGTTGTTACATCTTTGTTTTTCCTCGGTGTTTCTTTCATCCCCAGAGGATTGACTGAAATGTATCAAACGAAATATGATTCAAGTAGAGGTGATTAATACAATAAGTTAGGATTTCAAGCATACTTATATTAATAACATTCTCGATATTTTGCATACAGAAAGTGTTAGGTGGCCAGTACTTGTAATAGCAATACTTGCTTCTGTTGTGGGAAGTCAAGCAATCATCAGTGGAACATTCTCTATAATCAACCAGAGTCAGTCACTCGGTTGCTTTCCAAGGGTTAAGGTTGTTCATACATCCGATAAGATACATGGCCAGATCTACATCCCTGAGATCAACTGGATGCTCATGATTCTTTGCATTGCTGTCACTATTGGATTCAGGGACACAAAACACATGGGAAATGCATCAGGTATGTCAGGCGCAATTATGCCTTTTTATTGAGATTGTTAGCTTTTCAATCACCCCTTACCGCATCAAGTTGATGCTCAGCTGCATCAACTTATAACCTTCCTGGAGAGGGCTACATTATACTTATGCAGCACTGGACTAGATATGATAAATATTCTTCACAAGATTTTAGATACTCTATTTTTTTTTTTTTTTACTTTTTCTTTTCTTCTTCATTAGTACCGTCAGTTGCTATCCAATCCTCCATGCCAAACATTTCTCAAGGGAACTAGGAATTAGATTTATAATTAGATGAAATATTTATGCTCCTCCTCTCCAGGAAACTAGAATTAATCATCAAATTTTTACAGCATGTTGTATATAACTAAATGATGTGTTTTAGCAGACATTTTTATTTATTACCTATCATTTGCAGGGTTGGCAGTGATGGCAGTGATGCTGGTGACTACTTGCCTCACATCATTGGTCATCATCCTCTGTTGGCAAAAACCTCCAATTGTGGCATTCATCTTTCTACTTTTCTTCGGATCTATTGAATTACTCTACTTCTCTGCTTCCCTTGTCAAATTCCGTGAAGGCGCCTGGCTTCCCATCCTCCTCGCACTCTTTCTTGTTACCATCATGTTCGTTTGGCACTATGCCACCATTAAGAAATATGAATATGACCTCCACAACAAGGTTTCCCTGGAGTGGCTATTGGCTTTAGGTCCCAGCCTAGGTATAGCTCGGGTCCCTGGCATTGGCATTGTGTTCACTGATTTGACCTCCGGTATTCCTGCCAACTTTTCTCGTTTTGTCACCAATCTCCCTGCTTTCCACCGTCTCCTTGTTTTCGTGTGTATAAAATCTGTACCAGTACCATTTGTTCCCCCAGCCGAGAGGTACCTCGTAGGACGTGTGGGCCCCGTAGCTCATCGTTCATATAGGTGCATTGTACGATATGGATACCGGGATGTCCATCAGGATGTCGATTCTTTTGAATCTGAACTCATTAATAAGCTGGCTGATTTTATCCGTTATGATTGGTACATGGAGCATGGCATTATAGATACTTGCAACGAGGATGATGGCTATCGATCCGGTGCATCATCAAGTGAGTGTAGATTGGCAGTGATAGGAACAGTGGCAATCTCCGGAGGCCCACCTTTTGATATTGAGGAAAGCGTGCAGCCAGCAAGTGTTTCAGTTGGTTTCTCAACAGTCGATAGCGTAATGGATGTAATTGAAATGGAGCCCTTAGACGTCGTGGAACGAAGAGTTCAGTTCGCCATCGATACTGACTCTGAAGCTGATCCAGGGTCGGAAATGGATGTTCAACTACGTGAAGAACTACAAGATCTACGTGCAGCTCAACAAGCCGGGACTGCATTCATACTTGGGCACTCTCATGTTAAGGCAAAACAAGGCTCGTCTCTCTTGAAGAGGTTGGCGATCAATTTCGGTTATAATTTGCTTCGAAGGAACTGCAGGGGGCCGGATGTGGCGTTGAAGGTGCCTCCAGCATCTCTCCTTGAGGTTGGCATGGTTTATGTTGTGTAAGCATTAACTTCCAACTGTTTCTATCGCTCATCTCGTAGTGTATCTAAAGTGAAATGTGTAAGAAAGATGATTTAGAAATGTTGGAATAAAATCACGTCCCTTTCTATCAAAATGGAGTTTTGCTTATGCTGTGTGCATTTTATCTCGCTCTCAACATAGTGAGTACTGGTACACGTGTTCAATCTATGGAGTACGAGTACTCGTCTTTCTTAATTTTAATCTATTTAGGGCATGCTTGGGGATTTGGACGAATTGGTTATGAACGTTTTTTAAAATACTGATTTTGAAAATTTTTGAGCGTATCAGATTTGAGTGATTTTTGTAGTGATTTTTAAAATTGTCCAACCTATATTTGAGAGTTTATTTTCCCTTCAGTATATAGTTTCTTATACTCAATTTCTTTGCTCAAAAATAATGTTTTACTTATATTTTATAAGTGAATTTTTTTGTTATTAGTAGTATTTTTATTTTATAAATAATTTTTTTTTATATAAAAGTGATTTTATAATTATGATCTAATTTTCTTTTCTTATAAGTAAGATTTTACTTATAAGTATTCTTAATTATAATGTAATTTTTTTGCTTATTATTAATTTTTTAGTTACTGTATATTTATTTACAAGTTAATTTTGAAGAAAATATATTGGTTAAAAACAATTATTATACAAAAAGTAAAATTAGAAGATAATATGAGAAATAGTAAAAACTAGTTGATTTGTTGGGTTAAGAGAATTGGTCAAAATTACACTACATGGATTTTGAGTAATTTTTAAATCATTCAAAATCGATGTTCAAAAAAACTGGCAAACGTCGATTTTTCTAGTCCCTAATAAGTGATACATAAAAAAGAAAAAAAAACTACCAAGCAAGCTATTCGAGCATATCAACTATTAGTAAATTTATGAATATAAATAATTTTGATTTTTTTAATTTATTCAACAAGTTAATATTATCTTCTATTAGTGTCTATTTGAATTGAGTGTGAACGCGAGTGCTACAAAAATGAATTGTGCACATCACATTCCTTTTTTTATAGTAGGTGGGATAATTGTGCAAATACTAATAAAAGTTCTTATTATTGTCAGATTATAAATTAGTCATGTAAATGTAGGGATGACAACGGGGTTGGGGTGGCCTCCTACGTCTTGTGCCCCACGAGGTAATTTCTCGCCCCGTTACTCGTTTAAGGCGAGCTGGGGAGGGACTCCTTTTTTTTTTTTTCTATTTAAATAATTCATTTTATTGTCTCCATTCATTAAAGTGAGATAATAGTATATTTTTTAATTATTTTTAAAAGTTAAATTATTCAAATATAGTTGGTAAACTAAGACTTTTATTAGTTGTCATATTTTTTAGATAATTTGAGTTGCCATTTTTATTATATCTAATGAAATTTAGTGAAATTTTTCATTTAAAGTATTGAATTCTAAAAATTAAACGGGGCGATACCCGCCCCATTCCAATACGTATTTTTATTGTGTGTTTGCTTGGGAATGTTTATGAATTTTTATATGAATGATTTTGGATTAGATGATAGTTAAATATGTGCAATGGAAATAGTTCAATACATAGTGGTTATTTGAAGAACTAAAGATCCGTTTGATTGCAAGAGTGGAAAATAAGTTGAAACTGGAAAGAAAATGAATTTCATGGAAAATAATTGCCTAGAAAT
>CAIGRL010027527.1:0-11310 GCA_903798325.1 Fraxinus xanthoxyloides
CATAGTAAAGAAAAATAATTAATTTCTTAGTTTAGTAAAAATAGTTTAAACAAAACAAAGTAATTAATTATTTTTCTTTACTATGTCGAGGATTCGACATTCTGCCCATCACTATATTACTTATTTATAATATGTCCACATGTGGGATAAAATCGACAACACCTAACAAATCAATGAACTCAACCAATTAATATTGTTACACCTCTTGTAATGAGACTCTAGATCAAGACCACGTGTCATCAAACTAGCAAGCTCAATTAGGTCCCCCACTCTCGACGCCCGTACACTAATGTGGCTCACATCCTTTGACCATCTCACTCCCAACTATTCTCATCTAATTGATTGAGTTTATCGTTGGAGTGCTCGCAGATGCCCCTCCTACTATCAAAGAAGACCATGTGCTACTAATGATTTGTCTAATTGTGAAGGAGCTTGTCTACGTGGACGTGAGTGGAGTCGAAATCTATTGACCATGTCATCCTTGCATCAATTGAGGTCAACAGATTGTCACTATTTGTGAGAAATCACACTATGAACCACGAGCAAACCTCATGGAATTTTTTTTATTGGAAATAATTTCAACTTCCCCCTTGAAAAAGATATTGTTCTTGAATAAAGAACAAGTGGAAGTTTCACATGAAGAAAAGTATAAGTGTTCTTTGCCATTGGGTAATAGATTTCAATAAAAAAAATCAGGATAATGTGATAGATCTAAAACTTAAGCCACCAAAACAAATACGTTAAGAACATTTAAGTTGAAAGTGTTAAAACAATAAAATTTCAATCACTAAAATTAAAAATCGATATAAAATACTTTGTCGAAACAAGTGATAACGTTAAAGAATTTAGAAATGTTAAAAATTTATCTTCTGATATTATGAATTTTGAGTTCATGTTTAGCATGATTATTTGGTACAATATATCCTTTGCTATTAATAGAGTAAGAAAAATGTTACAAAATGAAGATATGTTTATTGGTACTACTACTAGTAATTTGAAAGCATTTATTTCATTATTTGAAATATATAGAGAAACTGAATTTAAACCTGACATGGTTACTCCTAAAAAAATTACTATTTAAGTGAAAGTTGATATTATCAAAAGAAAGAATCACTTTGATCAAAATGTTAATAATGAAATATAACATCATGCTGAAAAATCTTTAAGAGTTCATTATTTGTTATTTATATTTGATTAAACTCTTTCTTCATTTAAGTTAAGGTTTGGACAATTTTAAAAATATGAAAATACTTTTGAGTTTCTGTATGATTTTAAAAATTACAAACTAGAGATGATAATTGTTTCAAGTGTTAATGATATAAGATTGTAACTAAATTAAGCATTACAAGTATTATGAATTGATAAGTCCAAGTTTATTTCTCTAAGCTGCAAATTGTTAGAAACTAATTTGTCAGAATATACCAAAAACGTGATTGAAGTTTAGACCATATAAAAATGGTGACTATTTTTCAAACGCCTGGATTGCTTATATAATATTACTGATATACTAGTAACAATTACTTCTGTCGAAAGGACATGCTCAAAGTTGACGTTGATAAAATCGTAATTTCAGTTGAAGGAAAGATGTTTAATGAATGGATCATGATATGTATTAAAAAAGAAGTTCTAAAACAAATTGATTTTAATAGCATAGTTATTAATTTTCTATCAAAAAATTCTTGAAAGATAAGTTTAATCTAGACATTTGAAAGTTTTAGATTATTATTATTGTAACTTTGAACATTTTTATTTAAGAAAAAAATATTATAATTTTTATTATTTTATGTATTTTTACATATATTTAGGGGCCCTATATTTTAAATTGGTTTAAGGTGCCTAAAATCTTGGAAGCCTTAAAAGGCATCAATATCGTTTGAATTAGGTCTTTATCCCGATACACATGTTATATTGATTGAAGTTAACTGCAAAAATAGCTAATTCACAACAATAATGTTTGATACCCAAGAGAACTAACTTTCGATGATGAAAAAAGACCAAAAACAAAAATAAAATCAATAAAACTCCAAGTACAAGACAATTTTAATAAAATTGATACCGATGGTGACGTGACTCAACATGATTGGCTTGTTTTTTCTCTATCTCCATCTTCCGATAATTCCACGCCATATGTTATCTGTAGTATGATTAAAAAAAAAACATAAAGAAACTGCATCAGACAACAAACAGAAGGTTGGCATGACAGATGTTTTCTAGCACTAAAAATGGAAAAGATTATAATCAATGGAGCACAAAATAAATATTGGTGTGTCTTTATTATTGACAAACGTAAGAGTAAAGATATATTAAAGTAGTTTGGTGGATTCTAGTTCGGTTTGAGTTGATTTCTTCCTTCTATTCATTCTCCATTATTGTAAAACTTGTGTATAATTGCAGCTCTTAACGTAAATGTACGCTTCTTTAACCGGTCCATTTAACAATCGGAACAATTGACGTGGAAAACTTAACCCCTGTTTGGTACGAATTAAAATTTAGATTTTAATTTAAATCAAAACCAATAATTATTTTCAACCATATATTTCATATATCCCACAACTTTTCAACCACACATTTCATCAACTTCTATTTAAATGTACTAAAAAAACTGATTTTAATCTCTACCAAACGTCGGCTTATACTTGGTGGGAGGGGAAAAGTCAATAAATAAATAGAATTTAACCAGAAAAAATCTATAATTTGCTCTAATACAAGAGTTTTGACCCGAGGCAACGTCGTCTGCTGACTTCCTGCATAGTTGATTAGCCTCTTTCAAAGAATATTACCTCTAAATCAAAACCCTTCTCAAATCTCCATATTAATATAAGAACGTAATTAATTTCCTCCCATCCTTTAAGAATCAATATAAATAAGAGAAAATACTAATATAAGCCCTTGTTTGGTCCGAATTAAAATTAATACTAATATAAGCCCTTGTTTGATCCGGATTAAAATCTAATTTTAATTTAAGTCAAAATCAAACAATCAATATTAACCACATCTTTCATAAGTTTCACGACTTTTCAACCACACATTTCAAATTTTTTTTTATCACAATCTACTAAAAATCTAATTATGTATAAAACAACTGTTGTGCTATGCTGGCTTTAAGATATAATTCTGCAGAAATTTCGTTCAAATCGTGAATAAAAAATGTTATTGGGGTGTTCAAATTATATTTTTAACAATGTTAATATTTTAAAACTGAACTCAAATAGTCAAAAATCATAATATATGTGTTTTCCCGAACAAGTGCAATGTCGACCTTTACTTCAAGTTTTCGACCATGAGTTTTATTCAAAATTCACATGTTCGTGTGGATGATGGCATAAATAAAAAAAAAAATGCAGATTAGGAACTAATGACAACTAACGAAATTGAAAATTACCAGAAAATCAACATTTTCCCACCCAAACCCTACCAAATCATTATATTTATACTTTGTGCACTTCCTTGAACCAATGGTAGTTGAAAATGATTTTCTATCTGTCACAATATTTCTTATCTTAGAAAACAAGCAAATTTTTGTTACTTTCCAAACCATCATAATGAAATAGTCTATACTTATTGAATTAGAAAATCATCTCTTATTATAGTCGTTAAAAGTGTAATAATTCTCAATCATACTAGCAATTTCAATTTGTTTTTTCTTTACTTATGTTCTACGATGTCAACATTTTACTGATAAGATTATTAAATTTCTTCTAAGATCTACCGATACTATTCCTGTATTTATCCCACACTCCCAAGTGGGACAGATTACCTCCTCGTAATAAACCAAAGTTCAAAGAAAACAAAGAGGCCGGCCAAAAGGGATTCAAACTGATGAAGCCACCTCCGTCCAGCGCCATCCCCCTGCGCAAAACCCCGCCTTATCTCTTTGCCTTACTAGCCTTCATCCTCCTTGTCACTATCCTTTACGGCGAGGATTTCAGCTGCATCTTTGGCCAGTTCGATTCTGATCACCATAGCCACCTACACACTATTTCAACCAGTAAGAAACTTAAAAACCGCACGCATGTTCAGTATGCTAGACTAGAGAAGACTGCAAGAAGGAAAAAAAAAACTAAAGTTTGTACATTATTCTACATTCGTACACATACACACACACACGTACGTGCTAAAATTTGTCCATTTATCATCGTGTTGATTTCTAACTAGTCCAGTGTACTATAGATGCTTACATGGTATAATTATGCAGTGTATAGATATTGCTAAAGCGTGGGGCTTTTAATTTGTGTGGTGTTAGAGAAGAACAGTGAAAAGTTGGCTTTCGCCATTGGAGAGACTGAGAGGGGCTGCGATGTTTTTAACGGGAGGTGGGTACGAGACGAGGAGGCTCAGCCGCTTTACGAAGAGTGGGAGTGTCCGTACATTCAACCGCAGTTGACATGTCAAGAACATGGCCGGCCGGAAAAGGAGTATCAGCACTGGAGATGGCAACCGCATGGCTGTTCACTTCCAAGGTTTGTTATTATTTTTTAATATTTACGAAAAGTACATATATTGGCATTCGAAATTGTGACTGTTTGACCCCATTTTCATTTTGGAATGTTAGATTGGTAAAGAAAAAATTTTAGTTCGTGTGTAATATTATTTTATTGAAGGTGTGAGTGAAAAAAAAAATGTATTTTGAAAATAATAGGGTTCGAACAATATTTCTTTTTTCTGCATTTTGCTTAGCATGCAATCAACGAATATTTATCTATTTTGAAAAGAGTGATCCATGAATTTGACTAGCACCCGTTTGATTTAGTTAAAAAAATTATAAGATTTTAAGTTAAAATCAACAATTAATTATAATCATATATATTTTATGAGATTCATAATTTCTGTCAACTTTTAGTCACACATTTAGTCGTTGTTTAGATTTGCTAAAAAAAAATAAGATTTTCGTAAAATTTGATAAAAGTTGAGAGAAATGTATGATTAAAAAAATTGGTAAAAGTTGTAGATTCTATAAAATGTGTAATTTAAGTTAATCGATGACATTGACTTAAATTTTTATCAAATTTTTTATATAAACCAAGAGGGATTGACTTAATTTTTATCAAAATCTGCTAAAAACCTGATTTACTGTAGCGAAATAAAATAGGAATATGAGGTTCTTTCATCACAAACAATTGAAAGTCCAAGACAAATTGCAATTATTATAATTAATTACATTTTTCTTCTTATTAACTTGACTTTGAAGTCTTAAATTTACTTCATCCTCTCCAAGAGAATTGAGAATCGCTCCATTTATTTCTCAAAATTAGGGAAATGCAATGGCTAAAATTTGTACTATGTCGTTACTCCAGACGAAGATTCTTGTTCAAATGTTATACTCTTCTTGGCTCACATTCAACTTCATTTGAGGTTTCCGACAATTGATATAAAAACACAATAAATTTAAGATGATGAAAGTCAAAATAAAATCAATGTCATTTAATGAGAATTAAAGAATTTTTGAATTTACAAGTATGTCAAATAGCACTTTACCCTCAGGGTGGGCCAGGCTGCCAGGACCAGCACGCTTTAGTGTTGTCCACTTACTCGGGCCCATTAACTCGGCCCACATGGACTTCAATAAAACAAAATTAAAAATTATGAGGTTTGGGGTATGTTTGTTTTGTTATGTTCTTATGGAAATTAACGTTGTTAATTATTACAAATTTTACAGTTTCAATGCCACATTGATGCTTGAAAGCCTTCGAGGAAAGAGAATGTTGTTCGTCGGAGATTCATTAAATCGGGGTCAATACGTTTCAATGATATGTCTTTTACATAGAGTGATCCCCGAAGATGCCAAATCCATGAAAACTTTGGGTTCTCTAACTGTTTTCACAGCCAAGGTGATATCCAATTCCTCAATATTACTAATTTGTTTGATACTCTCAATTAAGTAAATTGAACATAATCTCCTAAATCTCCTGCAACAAACTCCACTGAAACAATAAACGAGAAAATGAAAATGACCAAAAAAGAGAGGAACACAAAGTAAACGTGGTTGAGTAAACCTCTGATAATTATTAGAAAAGAAGAATCAATCGACTCAAAAAACCAAATGATACAATATCTTCCTTAACACAATCAAACACAAAACTACAACATTTAGTACACGATACACACATTTGTGCTTGGTATTTTTTTTTAGTTTGTCTATCTCTTCCTCCTTTTTTCCCCCAACACACGTGCACACACTTTCCTTGTCCAAAGTTTTGCTCTCCGACGTGTGTCATGTAATTTTGTATAAATACACAATTGAGGATATCGGTTATCTGTCGAAATATATACCAATATATAAGGGTTTGAACTACTTCTTTTAATAAAGTAAACCCGATTGCATAAAATGTCTTGTGCCGTTTTACCAATACAATTGCTTTCTTTTTCCTTTTCCAGATTTGCATAGAACTGCTGGACCTTTTCTTTACTCCAATTAAATTGCTATTAGTTTACAAACAAAATACTTCTGACTTCATTACAATTGTGATACAATTTTGTCTTAACTTCAATACAATTGTGAATGCCAAGGCATAACTGGTAAAGAGCTAAAGCCTTTCCAGCCATTGGGATTGGGCAAACGCTCCGTCCCAAAGCCTAATTCTGACCATCCACCTAAATAGTTTTATTTTTTTTTAAGAAGTACCATTTTCTTTAAAAATGAAGTTCAAGGGCCGCGTGGCAAGTGTAATGTGGACTATGGAATGTGGCTAATATCAACCTGTGGACTCAGCTCACTTTACACCTCTAATCTTATTCGGTCCAATGTATCAAAGTTTTCAAAACTGTAACATGGTTAAGAATCTTCTTTCACATAGTATTTATTAGTTACTATTGTGCAAGAGAGAAATACAAGATGCATTAATGTATAGAATTCTATTTTTTCTCTATACCTTCAAATACTGGTATGTATGTAAATCTTTCTTGAATATATATGTATGTAGGATTACAATGCTACAATAGAATTCTACTGGGCACCATTTCTTCTGGAATCGAACTCAGATGATGCAGTCATTCACAGAGTAACTGACAGACTTGTTCGCAAAGGCTCGATAAATAAGCATGGAAAAAACTGGAAAGGAGCAGATATAATTGTGTTCAACACTTATCTATGGTGGATGACTGGCCTAAGATTCAAGATTCTGTAAATTCCCACACCCAAATACATAGTATTTTCTTGCCTTTTTTCTGGTTCTTGAAAACTTCTTTGTACAGGCAAGGATCTTTTGATGATGAAGAGAAGGATATCGTGACACTACCAACGGATGATGCTTATCGTATGGCCATGAAAAGCATGTTGAGATGGGTGAAGAAGAATATGGATCCCAATAAAACAAGAGTATTTTTTACCAGCATGTCACCTTCACATGAAAAGTAAGTAATACAATATTTAGGGTCCGTTTGATATAACTTTTGTTATTGCTTTTGTTATCTGTAGAAAAGCTTTTGGTGGAAGCGACCTTTATTTTTGTTTGTAAATTAATTTTTAAAAGAGTTTTTATTCTGGAAGTGCTTTTAAATGAAGTTATATTGGATCTCTTTCCTCTAAACTCTCTTTTAACTAATAGAAGCACATTTATAAAATTTGCAAAACGGGTCAAAAAACAACTCTTGAATTTCAAAATTTCCTTTTGGCCTTTTCAAAAGTCATACCTGCCCTGTAGACTCAAGAAACAATTTCTGTGCATATGATGTGTTGAAAACAAGATTTAAACGAATATATCATTACCTAACTTCCATTTTTAGGTTAGATACATAACACTCTTTAATAAGAGACCTTGAAATCTTATGAAAAGTGGCTTGGTCCAAATATCAGGTTTGCATGTCGGCCTGGTAAATATATTGATCTTCAGAACAAGTGTTTTCATCTTGACAGCCAAAGTTTGTACCTGCTAGTACAAATACAGAGCTCAAACTCTTATCTCTAACGAAATTTGTAACTAGCCTACCTCACTATTTCTCCCTTTCATACCGGTCTCTCTTTTTTACAGCATATATGCCAGTGATAATTTATTCGATCATCTGTGTTCTGCAGGAGCATTGAATGGGGAGGAGATCCAAATGGCAACTGTTACAATGAAACTACCCCGATAGCAGATCATGAATACTGGGGATCAGACAGTCGAAAAAGCATAATGGGAGTGATTGGTGAAGTATTCAGAAAATCGAGGGTTCCAATTACGTTTCTCAACATCACGCAACTCTCAAGTTACAGAAAAGATGCACATACATCTATTTACAAGAAACAATGGAGCCCGTTAACCCCAGAACAGTTAGCAAACCCTGTGAGCTATGCCGATTGTGTGCACTGGTGTTTACCAGGGCTTCAAGATACTTGGAATGAGCTTTTATTTGCCAAGCTTTTCTACCCTTAATAGGATCAATACACAACATCCAGCAGTGGAAAATTTGAAACTTTTCTGATTAAATCAACTAAGATGTAAAATCACCCAAGTGTAAAAAGGATTCTTACGGTCCACCCCGCCCCGCTTTTTCGCTCAACTCTCTTTTTTTGTAAAATAAATATTGCGAAGAACTCCTCACCATGAAAACAAAGTTCGTAAAATTGAACTTGAAATTGAAAACGCCTTTTTCTTGTACTGCTAAAAAATTGATGCTTATTTTGTACAACGGATCATGCTCGTATAGGTTAATTTTGAACCAGTCATTGAGGATAGTGCAACAAAGAGACCACCCTTGCTTAACATAAGGACAAGGACGGGGAAGAAGGATCAAAAACTGCCGAACAACATTTCTATTTTTCTTGCAGTAGTAGTCACGGTTTATAGACAGTGCATTATTGAACATAAAATTCCAATGTCTTCTACAATGATATGCGCATTGTAGAGCACAATATGCAACATCATATTATTATTTAATCACTGGATAATTTTGCCTGTACAGAAAGATGGATATAACAAGAAAGAAATACTAATTCTAGACCACAGTCAGTATACTCATCCAATCTAAATTATTGGATCTTTTAGCATAAAAGACAAAGGGAATTGGTATATAAAAAGAACACTCCCATATCAACTACTGTTCCTATGTTCAAGAGTTACTGAAAACCAAAAACCAAAGCTCCATCTCAGCAAGCAAGAAATGCGATTGATAATTGCGAGCACATTATAGCGGCAAGTTGGGATCTAGATCAAGGAACAAATCATCCAATGCGAAATCAAATCCATAATCAACTTCTAAAGGTTCCTGCTCCACATTGGGTGAACTGCCAAGAAACTCTGTGTCCGAGTTCTTTGACTGGTATGCAAAGTCTGGATGTTGTAAATTGCCGTAGGCACCCAGTCCTGCTTCATCAGTATATGAACTCACTCCATTTTGAGGCCCTGAAACACAAGGAACGCACTCCAAAGCATCCAGTAACTCGTCTGCATCAAACATCTCGTCAAATGAAAAGTTCTCTAATTGATGTTGTCCAGTCTGAGATTCCAGGCCATTAACAACAGTAGGCTCGTCCTTTATATTGAACCTACCAACTTGACTGTTGTGTGCGGAATTCTTCACGGGTTCTTTCTTTAGTTGCTCCTCCGTAGTGCTCATAGGGTCACCCACCTTGCGCAGCTCAAGAGACCTACTATCATCAGTCCATGGCTCACCTTTACCATCCTCCTGCTTTATGGAAGCGTTGGCCTTCACAGTTACATCATCACGTATGCAAACCTCAGAGAGACTAGATTCCATAGAGTCAGATGTAGATGTAGTCGGCATTGAAGAAAACTCTTTGCCTTTCGATGAATTGTAAATTGGAAAATTGAGCCGAGCATGATTTCCATACATCACCCTTGCTGCTTCATCATAAGCCAAAGCAGCTTCAATTGCATTGCTAAATGTACCTAACCACAGCCTACTTCCCCCGTGTGGCTCCCTAATTTCGGCAACCCATTTACCCCATGTTCTCTGCCTCACGCCTCTGTACTTGAAACAAGCATTTTCGGGACCTCCTTTACCCTTCATACATCCTTTTTTTGATCCCTTGGCAGGAGCCCTAAGCCTGCACTTATTTTCATCATCCAGAAATTCTTGTTTATTATTGTACTCCTTCCACATTGCAAGTGTTTCTTCTACACTTTTAGAATCACCCCTTTTTCTTCTTGACTTCCTCTTTCTTGAACAGTCCAAGGGTTGAGACACCGAATTAGAAGCTTGAATGGGAAATCCCATATGTGGTTTTCTGCTAAAAGAACATACCTTCAGCCATCTTCCCAAGTAAAAGAACAATTCAACTCGACCAGAACAATTAAGATACACTCAATAATGCTTATAGAGGTCGTTCTTATCATTACCAAGAATCAACACACAAGTTAGCAATCAGACTGCACAAGCAAAAGAATGTAAGCCTTCCACTTACACTAAGCTCCTTTAGTCACACTGCCACTTTCAATTGTTGTACAATGAAAGAAGCTATATACGAAAAATTAGAATAAATTAATAAACGAATTCAGCTAGCAGAGGTTGCAAGAATCAGTTAAAAATTGAAGAATTTACAGAACACCCCTCCAAAACATTATTGTGCCAATTTCTTGGAGGAAATCTATTAATTAAAAGAAATTATTTTTTCATAGCCGAACAATCTATCGACAAATGCCTCAAACCTTACTGTCGAAATAATACCCACAACTTCAGCAGATAAATTCTAATAGTGCCCCATAAAATCCCTTCACACCAAGAAAAGAAAAAAAAAAAAGAACAAAACAAAAAAAAAAGACTTCTAATAGAACCAATCAACAAAAATTATTCCCAAATACCACCCACCAGAACAAGAACCCAAAAAACTCCCCAAATTAAACAATCCATAAAAAAAATAAAATAAAAAAAAAAAATCACACAAACCTGTAGCAAAAACGCAATATATCAGATTAAATCAACATACCCATCACCAACTTCAGTTGACATGCAGATATTCAACTGATTCCCTTCACCAAAATTGCGCGTCCTTCACAAAATCTTAGTTTTCCCTGTTTGCTTCAGCCAATTATTTTCGTTCTTCCGCACGATCAAACTGTAAAGACTTTTTTCGTAATTTCTGGTGATAAATTTTAGAGCTTTTCTTGAATGCAAGAGAGAAATCAAGAAAGTCAGGGGAGTATTTGCAGGGTATTTATAGCCTTCTCGAGAAATATCCTAGTAATATTATTTATACTAATATTATATCTCGAGGGTTCCGCTTTTTAGAGCTCTTTCCCTTCCTTTAATCTAATTAAAATTGAAAATATAGTCGTTATTGGGTCTCACTCGTCTAATAAAAGTCAACAATAACGACTAGTTTTTCAATTTTAATCCGATTTTAATCTCTACCAAATACACTAATAGTTTAAA
>CAIGRL010027561.1:0-15274 GCA_903798325.1 Fraxinus xanthoxyloides
AAAACTTAAATTTGAAATTAATTAAACGGGGAAGGTAGCGGGGCGGGGACTATGTTTCTCGTTCCCACCCTGTACCCACTTTGGGGTAATGACCCTCGCCCCGTCCCCTCCTCATTTACCTAGTTAGGCGGAGCCCACGTGTATCGGGTTGAACGAGTTTTTTTGTCATCCCTAAATTTAATTATTTATTACAGACAATTTGCTCAGAAGTTTGCATATTTTAAAGAGAATAAGGTTTCTGAGTTATGTGGATGGATGCTTAAATTAAGGAAAAGATAAATATTTAGGACTTGTTCTGCATGTTGTGGTTTTTAAGGACCTAATCGCTTTAAATTTTTTAATAGATATATGGTTCGCTTGTCATGATTTTTGACAAGTCAAAAGTATTCAAAAATTGCTTTTGGACTCGTTTGACTAATTTTATGAAAGCGCTTCTAACTGTAAGAGTTTTTAGAGAAAGTTGATCCAACATGACTTTCTTTTAAAAAACCTTTGGAATACGAAGTTCTTTTAAAATTAGTTTTCGGACAAAAATTAAGGTAACTTTCTCCAAATTTTTTTTTTACCCAAACGGGTCCATATATAGTGATGTTGAACAATATAACAAAAATGATTTTAAATGAAATTTTGATGTAAACCAACGGCAACTGTAATTCCAGCAGCAGCCCTCATATTGGGTTTGGTGAACTGAACTGTACTCTGCTTTAATTTTGTTATGAGGGTTTAGGGTTTTGATCAATATTATCATTTAGAATTTAGAGAGATGAGATCGTGCCACAGCTTTCCTCTGCTGATCTTTTTTGAATGCATAAATGAAAGTAGTCAAGAAGGTTGTTGTTTCATTCACGACAGATTGAATCAAAATCTCAATTGCTTGCACAAAGTTTTTGAATGTCTCAAACAATCAGTTGACCTTTTAAGATAAAAACAATTCGACCACTATCATCATCACGAGCATCGATTACACTTTCTTTGCTTTCCAAAGATTAAGGCCCTTTTGAAAAGCATAAGCAGACAAGCCATGTTTTTGATATTTTTAGTGCATGATGAATTGATGATTGTGTTGACCTACCTATGTTTAGCCACAAATTTCCCAGTTGCAGTCGACGTTTTATAAAATTAAAACATGTATAGTATCCAGATTAGTGGGATGACTCTTGAATCCTGATTAGTTTGGGACATATCATACGATTTACTGATATACGTTTTGAGGGGTCAAAGCATAGATTTCAGGATTAGTCGTCAGAGGTGGACATCTGGATATTAAAAAAAAAAATATGTATAGTACCATATGCATAGTTGAAACATTTTCTTAGTGCTGTTCTTTATGTGAGTGGAAAAGTCCCGTGTATAAAGCAAGAAAAAAAGATTTTTTATTTTTATTTTTAAAGAATATGCTGATGATGAATTTATGACGGCAGGGTTGCGATTGAGAGAGGGTCCCTCTCACAAAGTTTTAAATAGACCGAAACGCAGAAAAAAAAGGGATTATTTTAATTTTATAACGAAAAGGCTTAAATTTCAAAATACGAATGGTGACGCTCAATAAAGAGTTATTCATGAAACTATTGAAAAAGGAGAATAATCAAGGTCCATCATGTCAAAGATTATAGTGTTCAGCTCGACTCAAGCAAAAAAAATAAAGCTCAAAGTATTTTTATTTGAGCAGAGCATGAGCAAAAAGTTGCGGCTCGCGACTCGACTCGACTCGTTGACACCCCTAAGAACAACCATGGACCATCTGCCAGGATTAAACTTGTATATATATTGAATAAACAGTTGGTATAAAACTCGAGCCGGAAGGCATCCCATAAGCGTTGATAAGATTCATAATAAGTAACTTTTTGATTTTCACACATGTTATGATGAGTTACTTTTCATTACTTTTTAAGTAGAGAAATTTATTTATTTCGAAAATAACTCTAACTTTGTTGTCAAAATTATAAGTTTCAAAAAATTATTTATTTTGAAACTAACTTATAAGACTTGTAAGTGAACTTTTAAACTTAGCCAAGCATGCTCCATGTTTAATTGTGTTAAAGGAGGACGATATAATTTTATCAAAATCATCTTGAAGGATTCAAACTGGTACAAGAAAATAGATACTCCTTCCATCCCCAGTTCAGGGTTTTGTAGTTTTCAAACTACTTTTATTTGAATCATAAGTCAATGTACAGTACTGCTAGAAGATATAATTTCTTATCAAGGCATTAAAAAGTGAAATAGATTAAGGTGTTAAAATTCCAGAAATAATTCAAATTTGAACGACAATTTCCAATTTCAACAATATCCAAATTAATTCCGTGCTTGAAAGCATATATATTAGCATCATCAAGTTTCTTCCCCATTAGAATATGCATAATAGCATCAGCAGCAGTCAGCCTGAACTTGGAGACTGACTGCTTGTGATGTTATAGCACTTCACAAGGTAAGCATGAAGCTAGAGAAAATGTTCGAACCACCTCGTATAATAGCTGCACGAGAAATGTACTGAACACTAAATAAAAAGAGTGTCATCTCTCGAACAACTTAAGTTTTTAAACGAGGCACTTCGACAGAAATTTCATTCAGAATCCTCCACCCAGAGCTGGAGTCCAGCAATCAGATGCTCCATTAATGCCATGTCCCACATGTTGAGTGAAAGACACAGGAACCAAACACAGCCCTCTACTTCTCAAGTCAGTAGCTTGGCTTTGTTTGCCCTAACATCATCAAATCAAAAACATATATTTCAGTATACATTATGTGAAATGCTTAACATGTTCTTACTTGTGTTTAAGGAAAAAAATTTACCTGCTTAGATGCCTCTCTCCCTTCATATCCAATCCCATTGAAGAACTTGATAAAGAGCAAGAAAAAAAGGAAGGAATTAAATGTCAGAAGCTAACAGCTTAAATTAATAATCTAACCTTTACCTCTTATAAATTTAATTATTTAGTATTAAAGTTCAATAAAAAGGTTGAAAAACTTGTTTTTACAATTACAGAGACAGCTTTCTCAATTAAAAACAGACACTATATGCTTCAGCAATTCAGAGTCACCTTAGGTAAGTGAGGGATCCAATAATGCATACCTGAACAGCCTCCTCAGGAAATAGACAATTCCTTTCTTGAATCTGGCAAAAAAAAAAAAAAAAAAATTGTTCATGACCAATGATCTTTAATTAATTCCATAATATATATCAATATTGCATGTGTAGATTGCTATGAGATTACAATAGCATGTTCATGTCCAATACTTATTGAATACTAGTACTTTTTATCACTCGGTTATATGTGTCTCATCACGCCGTGGTCATAAGTCTAACACACCACATGAATTTTCGTATATCATTTAAGTCTTCTTAGATTTAACTTTTAGAAAATACAATTAGGAAAAATGTTAATTATGAAATTTATTTGTGTAAAAGAATCAAAACAAATTGTGCATAGATATTTTCATTTTGTTTTAATAGTAGTACAAAGTATATAACAAATGTTCATTTATCACAAAAGCATTAAAATAAAAATATAACACATAAATATGTTATTTTAAATGAGGTATATCCATTTATCGATTTCTTAGGTTTCAATAAGTTACATGTTAATGAGTTTATGACGTGGCCATGTACTATGTCTTCGTGAGTGTGTACTTGTGCGTGAAAAAGAGTGAGTGAGGATCTTGGTCTTGCATTGGAAAATGTGATATTAATGCACACGTATGGATACTTACAGATTGTTGGTGATCTATGTTTCCTGATGTATTGAGCATATTCGGAGAGCAGATTGCCTGAATTCAAGGCACGAGAAAAATGGTAATGAACAGATTTAAAAAACGAAAAACAAGTGAAAATTTTGTTAATATTGAGTGCTGCGCAGATTTTCTTTTACTGATTATTTTCTGCACAGAATGTGAAGCATTACCTCAATTTGAGCTTGAAGGAATCTAATGTAGCCAAGAGTTTCAGATAAGACAGATGCAGTGTCAGTCTGCAAAAGGGAAGCATCCAAGTCATGTTCATCAAATTAAATTCTTCTTTTAATCTTAAAAGACAAGCCTAGATGGGAAGATTAAAGTTAAAAAAAAACAGATCTTTTTCTCTTGGAATATTATGGGTTTTATCTTAAATAAATTAAGATGTTCTGTTCAGTGATCACTGTGTTCAGTATGGACTGTACATGTATGTATATTTATATATGGATATATTTTACCTTTCCAAATGGGGAAACAAGTTGGTGAAGAGTTGTTATTCTATCACCCAACTTCTCTTTTCTCACCTGCATCAAGAGTTAGTGAACATTTTATACGAGTTCAAGTTCAATATGCTAAAGAATCTGATAGGTTTTTTGAAAAAATCCCGCCTAGGTTTAGCTAGTGTAATTCGCCAAAAAAATAAAAAATAAAAAAAGGGAAACCGACAATTAGAGAAAGATTCCTGACCTTCAAAGCTGGTTGAGTAGATGACTGTTGGACTCTAGGCTTCTTAGATATCCCACCAGTGATCGTGCTGTTACACTATCTCAAAGAAATGAAGGGAGAAAATAATCAAGAAAAACTGAAGAATCTGACACTATATACCTCAGTTTGATTAAAAAATTAGTTAACAATTTAGTAAAACTCAAATTAATCCGGTAGGTTATTGTCAAGCATGTGATTAGTTATAAGCAGGTTCTGGGGTGCAAAGAGAAAAACTCTTATTTTTCACACAGTAGGGGGAAAAATCATTGATTTATGACTGAAAAATGTGGCATCAGGGACAGAAATTTCCCCACCTCAGATGAATATTGATCTGGATTTTTATTCTTTCGATTTCCCTTGGCGCTTGAGAAATTCAAGAAGCTGTTGCTTAAGCTTGTTATACAGGAATTAGGGGATGAAACTGGGATAACTTGAGGCCAAGAGGATTTACAGGTCTGATATTCATCATCTACTTGTTTGTAATAGTGGCCGCTCTCTTGCTTTACATCAAGAACAGGAACCCTAAACGATGATGAGTTCAAAACTTCGTCTTCCCAATTCTCCAACGCTTTCTGCTGCAAAATAGTGGTACCAAACCTATCTTCATCACCAGTAAATCCACCCCTGAAGGTACAGTAATTGAAGTCAAACCCACGAGAAGAAAAAGCTAGAAAATTGAGCTCATCTTATCTAAAAATTTAAATTGTTGAAGGCTGGACAATTTATTTATTTAATTTTAATCTTCAATATGCCCTCCTCAAGTGAACATCATTTTTCATCTATGCACAATTTTCATACATGGTGGCGACGAGACTAGAACCCCCATCGATTGTTGGCTGCTTTGTTACAATATTGAACTACGTTTCTAACATCTTAAACTTTTACAACAGGTTGTTAATGTTATATAACATAGATATAGTTAGCCGAGAGAGATGCATAAATCAAGAAGCATGAAGTGAGAAGTTAGAGAAGGAAGAAATTTTTTAAAGGTTGAGACCTAAAAGCTACTCAGACATGCTCCCAGCCAAGAACCACGGCCAATTCAAGAACCAGAACCCCCACCCCACTCCTTATGAATATATGGTCAAGACCTACTAAGAATATAGTATATGTCTGCATGTGGGGGGTGTGTGTGTGGAGAGAGAGAAAAAGAAAGATTTACAGAAGTAGTTGGCTCCATGATCGTAAAGGGAGTTCTTGATTGGTATGACGATCAGAGGAAGAGTTGGAAGAAAATGAAGAAGATCCATACAAATATTGAGAAGAAGCTGCTGATAATTGTCTTGAAGAAATCTGATGCTGATACTGTGGCTGCATGCCATTAATGATCCACCAGTTAGGGTTTCCAGCCATCATCTGTTACTGAAAATCAACACCAAATTAAAACTCCCAATTCTTCAGAAATATCACGAAAAAGATCACTTCCCTCCTCTTTCATTCTTTCATCTTTAATTTCTTGTTTCTGTACCAAAAAGACTAGCTTTTGTTAAATCTTTTCAGGGTTTGCTTTTGCTTTCTCAGAAGAGGCTGAGAAAAATTCACGTCTTTGTCAACAGGCTTTGTGCTTTATACTGGGGTGTGGCGTGTCTTGGGGTGGGGGTGGAGGGTTGAGAAACCATTGTAAATGTTTCCTCTTTCTCCATCTTTCATTTTTTTTTTTCTACTGTTGCTTTAGCTTTATCATAAAGTGGGACAAATAAAGCTGGTGAGGAGTGTTTTCAGGCCAAAAAACAAATGTCCGTGGAGCTAATTACTTCCTTGAATTGGGGCGGTAGAGCTAGGTTAGCGTCAGAATGTTTATTGAGGTGTACGAGTATTTTCAATACGTTGTATACTTAGTATTGAATAAGAATGAACACTAATTAAAGTTAAAAGATTTTACTAAGCTTTTTTCTTAATATTGCTAGCATTGTATAATTCAAATTTAGAAACAAGCAATTATTGGATCATGCTAAACTTTTTAGATTTTAACTGGGGATTATTATAGAGCTAGGTTAGTATTAAGGTTAGTTTAATTTGAGAGGGTGTTTGGTGTGGATTAAAATCAGATTTTTAGTGGATTGTGATAAAAGTTTTTGAAACGTGGAGTTGAAAAGATGTAGGATGCATGAAAGATGATGTTGATATTGATTGTTTGACTTTGATTTAAATTAAAATCAGATTTTAATTTAGTCCAAACAGGTCCTGAATGTTTTAACGAGGTGCTATATGACTTTTTCCAAAACTAGAGTAATACGTTCGATACTCAAATGTAAAATATATAAGATTATAGAGTATTCTTGACACAAGTTTTGTTTTGTATTGTTCTTAACATTGTCAAGTACTTTACAATCGAGCTTACCAGATTAAGCAATAATTAGTTTGATAAACAAGAGTCGGGCTGCTGGGATGAGGTATTGGTGAAAATGAATTATCTCGGCCAATACCAGGCAAAACATCATAAATTATAGTTGAACAAATGTTGACTCGTTGTCTAGCTCAAAAAGAGGAAGTTAGCCCTTGATTGGTTAGATCAGATGTCCAGCTAACACTTTAATCAGAATAGAGGTTAATTGATTAGACTCAACATAAAAAGGAAATTATGAGATGTGATACCATCTTTACTTTTCTTCCTTCCACATGTAATTAATGGCCAGGGTCCAGTTTCCCCATCAAGAATACAACTATTGGGTCTACCATGGATACTAAAATAAAGCAATATAAACACATTTATAAACAACATTATTAACTTCTTAATATTGTCAAATCGATCCTACAATTCTAATAACGTTGTATAGTGATGTTCGTAGTTGTCTAATAATGTTCAATAAAATGTCATTCTTCGATACATCGAGTTATAATTGTTAAACTTCCGATACCAAGATTCTACAATCTCAAAATAATAAAACGATCCAATCTGTTATGTCCGTTCATCGATCCGAATCACAATAATTGGAGAATATTTTACACATGGTATAGCTATCTACTGGTGGGGTAGCAATGCTGCAATAGTTTATCCTAGCAAGCCTTTATTGGGATTGTTATTGGGCTAATTTGCACACTTTTCCACTAGTGGGAATAACATATTGCATAAAATATGGTACAAAAATAAGAGCCCTGACATATATATAAGCCATGATCCTACCTCCTCTGGATAAAGATGGCACCATTAACTGTGTTACATTCAGATCCCGAGTTTTAATCTTAATCAAGATGTGAATATAATTTCCCATAGGAACCTTAGTTAAAATGTACAACAAACCATTAGAGGAGTCCAAAGAATGGCAGTTGAACTCACCAATTCAACCAAATGGAAAGGAAAATTTGTGGCAGCAGTTTATTAAAAAAAAAAGGGGGGGATTGCCCGAACTTTCACTTCATCGGGCATGTATTGCATAGATTGCCCAAACTTTCATTTCTGGTACACATGGGTCCAGATTGAATAGATAATTTTTTCGCCAACCTGTCATGTGACTTATTTGATGATTATTTTCATCACGCAATCCACTCCGAGGCAGTAAAAAGGGCGACAACGAAAAGACTTAAAAGTAACCCTCAAATAAGTCATCACAAGAAAAGGAGGTGACCCTTTGACAGAAACATGGACAGTTACCATCCAACAGGAACCGACATGCACCAAAACTCAATGTTTGGGGACCTAAATGCCAGAAAAATGTCAGACTTATGTACATTATGTCTGAAAGTTTGGGGAGTGTAACTGCAAATTTTCCCCAATGAAATTATTTTGATTATTGGAGGAGTTGGAAAAAGATTAAACAGAATATCTGAATAAATGAATAATTGAGAACTGGGCGATTTATAACAGGCTATGGAAAATCCAGGCACTCAATGCGGTGCAGGAATTGCTTTATAAAGGAAATTGTTTCCTTAATTCTATGGCAATGCCAACTTCAGGCCATTGTTATACATTATTTTTACACATTATTTTTACGTTCACCTTGTAGAAGTGTCAGTCTTTCTGAGTAACATCATTGAAAGAACCCCCAATCCGTTGCATAGCGACAACTGGCTCATTGCACCTGGAGCACCGAAATGACGGAGATCCAGAACACCGTGTTCGAAGACAGTAGTAGCAGTACCTGGCAGCAGAAGACTTGCATTAACTTAATTTCTTCTTATTTTGAAATTAATCTGAAAGTAACTTACTTTTCTGTCAAAATAAATAATTTCAACTTTGACCAATAAGAAAATTTATTTATCTCAAAACTGACTCATTCACTAGTATATGAGACTTTTTAAGCAAAGACAATCATGGTCGGTTATATTCCTGCTACCCACCACCCGCTCTATATCCTTAATCATAAATATATACTCCATTAGAATTGTGTTTTAGAATAGGGGAAAGTACAAATACAAGATTAGGATTAAAGAGATACTTTGAAGTTTTTACATTCATAAATAGCAGATGGAGGAATCAGTATTCTATGTTTATATTGGGCAGAATAAAGCGTGGTAAATCAAAGCTAGGTAATCATTATATAGGTATTACCATGATTTCTAGAGTTGTGGTTTGATGGTAAGCAATTAGTTGATGAACCAAGTACACAGGTCCAAGTCCAAAGAGCAATATTTATTTATTTTTTTATCAAAAGCCTTTGATTTTTCATATTCCAAATTGCCCTTCTTATTTTCTTCTATGGGTCTTGAGATTTCTCCTAAGAATTGAAGGCTTGTTGCATTAATTGAAGAGGCTAATTGCTTAATTACGGAAGCTGGTGGGAATGGAAGGGTTTGAATTGGAGAAATTTTTTGAAATGAGAACCATGGTATCGAATTTCTACTCTACTAAGATTGTGAGAGTTGGACGAATAGAGGACCCAGCTCTCAAAACACTCCCAACTCGTAGACAGGTTAAACTTGCCTTATCCAAGAAGTACAGCAAGTTGACCGGCTACTCTACTTCCATTGAAAATTAATTTTAGTAGAGGTGAAATAGATGTTTTGTCCTTTTTTAAGCAGAAAGAATGCATTTTGATTGAGAAAAAGGAAAAAAGAAAACATTAGAGGGATAGCGCTCTTCATCTTGCCTGTCAAAACAAGCCATTTAAAATTACAGTTTTTTGAAAAAGACCTAAAGTTACTTTATGCTATCTATAATTGCAGTTTAAGAGCATCAACTATAACAAAAATATCTACAAACAACGAAAAATAAAAATACCTGTGCTGACATGGGAGTGCTAAAAATGGAGTGGTTGGAGTAGCCTGGCAGATGGGGCATAACGCTTCATTCCCCACTGAATTTGAAGATTTATCCTTTGAGAATGGAAGGAGAAAACTTTTAACAGATGATGAATTGAGAAGAGGAAGAAGCAGCAGTAGCATTTCCTGCATGTTCACTTCAGCTTCAGATGGTAATCCTCAGGAGAGAAAATTAATGTGTGTGTGGTTGTTGGGATTTGGCGGGGGGGGGGAGGGGGGGAAGTTTGGAACCAAAAAAGGGGAAAAAGGTGAAACCACATTTCTACTTAATGCTGTGAGCATGTTTGAATAAGCTTAAAAGATGCTTTTAAGCATCTTATTTTGGCAGCAACTAGGTTTCATCGTGCACTTGAGATAATTTTCCAACAATCAACTCCTTAATGCTAAGCAAAGAAGAAATTTACCGAAAATTCATTCCACACCAACTGGCGGTTCATATATTCAAAGCTTACAGCTCTATTCATATTAGGGCTTCCATAGACAAGTCTTGCCTGCAAAGCTCGCTCAATAAGACTCCTATACCTGCACAAGTATGAAGAGAAAAAAAATTATTGCAACTTCAATCTCAACCCTAATCAGTCTCAGAATTCTTTCACGTTGAATATGCTCTTCCATTGTACATAATGTATGGGTACTCTTTCAGCAATGTGAGATTGACAATGAATTCACATTTCCGGACAATGCATATAATGCAGTTTTAGCAGCGGAATTAAATATTTATTCAGAACCCTAATTGAGCTAATCTACCCTCCATTAGACATATTTTCCATTTTATACGGGGGTTCGTGCCCCACGGTGGGTGTTTCTGATTATTTTGCCTTTTTACAATTCATATATTTACCTCACAAAAAAAATGACACGGTCAATTGGACTAGTACTTTTCTTTCTCCATTTTGTAATAAAAACAGTAGCATAGCATAACGAAAAGCATGTCCATTATTGTAACTAACTAAAATTTCTCATTCAAAATACTCAGTCTCTCAAATGATATGATGAAAACAGAAACATTTTCAAATCCCAGTCAACCTCACAGACCAAATATAACTGAAACGCCCAGGCATAATCAGACAGTAGTGACGAATGACATCATATATTCAAAACTATCCTTTCGTTTTTAAGATTTTAAATCTTTGTTTCATTTTAACACAAATATGCATTCAAATAATGAAACAAAGAAGAAGTCTTCGTCCTATAAATATACCTTCCTGTCAAAAGAAATATAAGTAGGTTGCCGAAAGATGCAGCTTTGAAAAAACCTTCTATACGTTGTATTAGAAACCATGCTCGACGTGCCACCGATCTCTGAAGAACATATTGAAGAAGATTAGTTGATCAATACACGGTGTCACCTTGCACACACAAAAAAAATGTGCATACATCCATGTGCACACCCATTGTATATACATATAATCACAATACACAAATAGATCCATAGATATAAGTACACTGGTGGAAATTTATCGATTAATTTAGCTGTGTCTACGAGTGTATATGTGAGAGAGACAGCAGTAAACTAGATTTGATCCTGCAGAAAGAGTATACCTGCTCTGTGTCACCCCATCTACGAAAAGCAGAAAACGACTGAAGTCGGGCCCAGATATACTGGCTGCCAACAGTGGCAACACTGTACCAGATCTTCTGTGCAATTGTTAGTCCAGGTCCCTCCAACCCTGTCCTGACTGCAAGATGACATGTAGGAACATAGACATTGAACATGAGTAGGTTAATAAAGGCAGGAACACTAAAGATTCAGGAGAATATTGCAATTGCAAAAGATTATCAAATAATACATCATTTAGACCACAATGGGAGCCAACGAAGCCTTATGTACTACGGTAAGGTAAACTAAGGCGGGGAATCATTCTCCTCATACCAGAACCTTGCCCTCCCATTTATAAGAGTGATATGATCTTGAGAACACGTCAAAAGAGGAACACTAAACTGAAATTAACATGGCATGTTGCAGTTGCTAAGATCTAGCTGCTTTAGAACTTCCATCAGATGTAGCAATACAATGAACATAGTGGCAAAAAAAGAATTCATGTAGGGAACAATATTTAGTTTGTTGTCGTCACTCTTCACTTAAGTAGGTAAAATGTTTTAACACTAAAGCTTGTCCATATTTTTACAGAATCGATAAACAACCAAGACTGATCAATTGAGAATATATAGAACAATTACAAGAGGGTTTGCAGAGACATAAATCAAAAGATAGGATACATAAAACACTTCAAGAGTTCCGAACCTTTTCCTCTCACTTCAACTGCGCGTTCATCTCTATACCTCAGATTCATGAGAGCATTGCCCGGAGTAGGCTTGTCGACCCAGATGGAAAATCGCCAGATGAGAAACTCAAGAAATGCATCGAGTTCCGGTTCATATTGAAATAACATTCCTGGCTAATTCCAAAAAACAAAATGGAAAAATTAAATGCCCACCAGCTCTCAATATATTCATAGAAACTTCTATTTTGGGGTGAGTAATCAAGTCTAAATGATTTTACCTTCATTAAAGAGAAGACTTTCACCAACTGTTCTTTCAACATGGCTGACATTTCAATGTCCAATCTCGCAGCATCAACTTGATTAACTCTTGATATCTCAATTGGGATTGATGACTGCCAAACAGAACCAGAAAAGAGAAGAATAATGGTGAGAGAAAAAATAAATAAATGAAAAGAAAATTAAGTTTTGGGAGACCTTTCAATGAAAATGTTCCCAGAATAGAAAATTTAAAGCAAATATTGTCCAAGAACACAGAGCTTAACATTTTAGAACAAGTATCAACAAGGCTACAAGAAATTCGAGTTCAACATCTCTACTTAAAAAGGATTAGCTTATCACGGTGTGCAAATGCGAAGAGAACAAGAAAAGTTCGAAATTCTTATATCCAGGATAAAAACAAGATTGATTAGATAGGCAGCTTGGTGAGGAAGTGGAATTAAAATTCTTGAAACAAGAAAGTAGTTGAAAAACATAAAAATTGAACTTTTGTTAAGAAGAAACATGTACGAATATAATGTCAAGTTTGATTCCTATTTGTTATTAACTATTTATATATGATGCAATAATTATTAAAAAAAAATTACTTTAGAATATTAAATTAAAAAAAAAAATTTAAATAACATTTTAATCAACGTGTCGATAACGTATCATGTCGAAACATTTTTAAAAATCGCGCATTGGCGTATCATGTCGGACACGTGTCCGTGTCGATGCTGCTTAGGTGGAAGTAACTATGACAACGAGTCGAGCCGACAAAAAAAAAGCTCGGGCTCGGCTGAAACTTTTTTGGGCCCGATCCAAGCCGAGCAAAGCCCGGCCGAAAAAATGAGGATCGACCCGAGCTTTCGATCCGAGCCTTAGCGAGCTGAGCCGGTTCGGGTTTTTTTTTTTATATATATATTTTTAAAAATATAAAGCCTTTGCTGCCTGCAAAAGGCAGCTTTCCTTTAAAAAAAAGAATTTTAAATTTTTTTATTGCTAGGCTTGCCAGGGCCACGGGCCTGGCCGGGCCGGCCCAGGCTCGAGCTACGCCCCAAAATGGGGCTCGGATTGGGCCCGGCTCGAGCTTTTTCCAGGCCGAGCCCGAGCAATCGAGCTTTTTTGTTATCCCTAGGTGGAAGTTGATAGCAGGATGAGTATTTTACCGTCTTCTATTCTAAAGGTCTCACTACTGCTTTGCATACCATGTTCTCGGTACTTCCATTTGTTATCACGTTGCATTCTTTGTTTTTGATTGTGCATATGTTCTAAAATCTTGTAACTCTTAAAATTGGGCTGCTTTGTATCTCCTTTGGACACCTTCACAAAATCTTTAATAACTTTTTCGTTCTCACCATCCGACAATAACAGTCGGAATTTGAATCACCATGGTTAGAATGGTCATCTGTCGGAGATACTTGCCGTCCTATAAGATCACATTTGACTTCAATGATGAATGCAGCTAAGGTCTACTGGGTTTTTTTTTGAAGAGTTTTGTTGACCACATCAAGTCGTTACTCAATGTTTTCAAACCTCTGTTTGTTGTCGATGGTCGAACTCCACTAGGACCACCTTAGTCATCAAGTTAGGTAAAAATCCTTGTTTTAATACTAATGTTGGTGCAAATCGAAATTAAATTATTTAAATCAAGAAGAAAGTTGAAAAACTCGAAAATTTATAGAGAATAATTTTATTGTATTGAATAGGTTATTAAAAAGTGCACAAAAAAACCTTTGTTTATATTGACAAAATAATTTCCCAATCTTAACAATATAAGGAAACTAAATGAAAGAAAACTAAAATCCTAAAAGGAAACAAAATCCTAATTTAAAAGGAAATAAAAATCCTATTATAATAATAAGTATCTTCTATCCTATTTTTTTATTAGGATTGTCTACATCACAACTTTTCTCTTTCTCCTTGGTCTTATGTAACCACGTGAAGTTTTTTGCAAATTAGGATTTCAACTTTTCAAAAGCAACTTCCGTTACTAGTTCTTAAGGTTTCCTAAGGCATGCTAGTACATTGAAGATTAGCGAGATAATATCAGATGTCTCTCAAGACAGTCGAGGGAACAGTCTAACAACATATCATCAGCATCACAAGCTCACATGACCATTTTCCATCAAATTACATGGAGTCAACCTTATTATCCAATTCAATATATGCAAGCAATGGTATATAACCTGTAGTGTATAATAACAATAAAATCATAAATTATGCACCATGAATCCACATTTAGCATCGTCAGTGTAAAGTGCAGAATGAGATCAGGCTATTATATTGGCCCTTTCCTATTCAATTATTTATTTCTTTTACAAATAAATTCCAGCAAAAATATAGTACTCATCAAGAAATGTGCGTAAGATGGAATTACATAGAACAAATTTCTTTTCCTCATAGGCTTTCAAATTTGAACTTTTAATGCATAGATACAGTAAATTACTGCAACAACCAATTCGACCGAGTGCAACAACCAAATTACCAATCAAACTCAAATCTTTACGACACCAGCGTATCTCTAGCCGGAAATTAAGGGCATGTAGCAAGCTCATACATAGAATTTCCTGGTGTGGATTATTCCCAGGAAAATCCAAAACAGTAATTAAAAAAAAAAGGTAGAAAGAAATGGTACCTGGTTAGAGCCAGGGAGAGACTGCCACCGTGGGAGTAGCTTTCGATATGTATTAACCCAAGCATCTTCTGGAGGTGCAGAATCGAAAGGGTTACCACTATTAGTGGATGAAGAAGATGAAGCTAGGGTTTGTCTATCCATATTTTTTGCTTTTACACTCTACAATCTAGTGTTGTCTGCCGAAATATTCGGAGAATTTGATGGTCTCTCTCTCAAAATTTGTTTCTGATTCAATTATACGGAACAGTAGCCTGAATTTGTTGAATTTCGACTCTTTGAGTCCTATTTATTTTATTTTATTTTAAAAGAAAAGAGAGAATTTTTTTTGGGCAAAGATCCAAGGATAAAAGGGAGGTTATTAAAAATGGTCGGCCAACCTTTAATATTAAAGATTTTTGTTAAAAAGTCAATTTTACCTTTAATGAAATTGGTTTTTATTTGCAAAATATATCCTTCGTTCATGAATAGTTTTAAAAACTAATTTTTATTTTTATTTTTTATTCGTCTTTACTAGATATTT